>JAJTUV010002151.1:0-294901 GCA_021653895.1 Mastomys natalensis | reverse complement strand
TTCCTTTTTCTGTTTTATTTTCTTCCTTGGAGTCTTTACATCTGATGCCACATGAATGACAAAAACAAAAACATATTTAACTAGAAAACCATAAAATCAATCCTGGAAGGTTTTTTTTTTTTCAGTGCTGACATTCGGTACTCAATTAAGATAGCATGCTTTCTGTAAATGCAATGACAAAAGAGTTTTCAAATATGATAAAAATTTCTAAAAAAAATGTTTTATGGAAATTGTTTCACAATTCATATCAGACACAATGTTGTACACGTGAGATGACTGACAGTCTCTGAAATGCATGTAAACTGAGTAAAGAGGCACAGAGAAATCTGCATGTGACCCATGAATGCAAAGAAGAAAGTCTTCATTTGAAAGTGATGAGAACAAGCCATGCTTTTCCAGAGAGTATATGGCAATACTAAGCTATAGGAAGCCCGATAAGGCTCATAAAAAGTTACAGGATCTAAAATTATCAAATAATGATCATAGATCCAAAAATTAGTTCTGCTCATTTAGTATCTGAATCTGAAACACTTAGTCAAAATTACTATCTGACTAGAATGAGACTTACCCGCTGACAATCTTCCCAGCCAATAGTTCTCATTAGTGCAAGAATTAAAAAGATTCCAGATGTTTGTCTGTTGCCAGCTGTGTGTTTGCAAAGTCCCTATTAAGTGCTAGATTCAATGGTCAGAAAAATGTTCTCATGCTTTTTCTCATTTCCAAAGCAAGATTTGTGTTTTACAAAGCAGAGCCAAACTCTTTGGGATTTGTGGGATAGCTAAACATGGACTTAAAAACATAGAAGAAACCAGAAGTCCAAAATGAAAAATGTCATCTTGATCATTAAAAGGCTCCCAAGGAGGGTTGTGTGGTCAAAGAAATAACTCAAAATCCAAGATGTTCATATACTCTTGGAAAAACATCAAAACAAAATTCTTTAATCTTTTGTTATACTAACCTCTGTCACATGCTTGCTAAGAGACCCCATCTCTAGTAAGTCAACTTTTGTCTGAATTGTAGCAACTACAGTAAATCCAGTGTTACAAAGGTACTGCATAGAGGTCAAGTGCTTACCAAAGCACCCTACATTCCTCCAGATGAACTGGCACAAGAGATTTAGGGAGTGGTTCTTTTACTTGGAAAGTTTTTAACAGCACTTGAAAAGTTAGATTTCTGAGCACAATTGAGGACAAGAGAGCCACAAAAACATTAAACTGTGTCACCCCAGATTATTGCATAATCACATGTCCCATGGTGTCTGTTAGCCACTCCGCAGTTGCAAAGCCTGAGTACCACTGCTGTTCTTTTGGCTTCTGGTTACTCGGCTTCCTGCACTAGCTGTACTCTTTATTCAGTTCCCAGGGCAAACACAGGAATGTCTCAGTAAACATGCAGCTCCTGTTACAGAAAATAAATCCAACTCTTTGCTGTATTTTCCAACCTGCTTAGCTGAGAAAAATCTCTGTCTATGGGTGGTTCAATGAAGGTTGAATTGATGAAGACCCTACTTATAACTCCTGTACCAGAAGTTTACATCATTATGTTACATCATCGTTATGTTGCATTATATTATTGTCTGGACACAGCTCCCTCTTGATCAAATTTTAACATCCCTCAATATAAAAGCATGTTTTAGTTGAAAGGACAAAGGACTTCAGAACCTGAAGTATTCTCCTTTGACCTATAAGCTATGTCTTCTTTATCATGCAGATTAGTAGTAAATATAAAGCGTAGCTCATTTTCTTTACTTTCCAAAGTTTAAAGAGTAATGTCTATGCATTAAATTCGACAGTTTACTGTGTGCTATTGTACAAAGCTATTTATGTGCTATTATTTTAAAATGTTCAAAGTCACTTCCACTGTGGGTATTAAAAGCTTGGGATCCCCTAAGCCTATCATAGGCTCTCCTCTCCTCTCTTCTTTTGATGAATCCAATTCTTTCATTACTTCAGTTAGTGCTCTATTCAGTGAAACTGAAATGTATGTATTTCAGGCCAGTGAGCATTAGAACTAAGGGATGTCTAAGAAAGCTCTGTTTACTGGATGGAGCCACCTCCATATATGGAGCCATCTCCCTCACGCAATGCATTCTGTATTTCTTATCATTATTTAACCATCTTTCCTCCATGTATACTTCTTCCCACTTTAGTTATTTATTGATTTATTTTTCTGTTTAATGATATGAAAAAATATAATCAGAAAACATAATTTCAAAATACTAGACCCTATCTCCATCTTGGTAAGGATAATATATATTTTGATGGAATTCTTTCTTAGAGCTTGTGCAGAATTCTCAGAAAAAGAAGTTTCCAAGACATGGAGGAATTAGACAAGCTGATAAAAATATTTAAAATGACACTTAAAATAAAATGGGGGCTAATAGAGGTGCATAGCATGTATTAAAAGACTCAGGTTGTTACTATCCATAAATAGGTACCAGAACATTTTTCTGGGGTAGTACCCATCCTGGAACAGGTGATGTGAACAAAGGCCCAGAGAGCTTCATGAAGCAGAACATTGCACACAGTATTTTTCTTCCTAGGAAACTAACTGCTCTGAATCTCTGTCAAACATACTGCACAACTAAAAACATGCTCCCAAGTCTTTCAGTTTGTGAAATCCTTTATAGAACTTTGTTGCTGTTTATTTGGATTGTTTGTATAATTTGGGACTGCTGCTATGATATGTTTTCTTGTCTAGTTTTGACAACTCAATGGCTTTATCACCAGTTTAAGGGAAGAGCTCTGTTAAAAAGAAAATTTCTTCTTTTACAGTGGACAAAATTCAATACAACTACATTTAAAACATTATGTCAGGGATTGGGGAAAATGTTAAATGGGCTGATGGTATGGTTTATAACTATCAAAGAACTCTCAAATCCTGAGAGTAAATATTGTTTTTAGGATGAATCTTGTTCAAATCATTAGATTTCTTTTTTTTTTCCAAGAAAAAATTAGTGAAAGGCACCCAAGCACCCACAGCATACAAGTCATATCATGTCTGTTGAAAGTTGCAGATGCAGGGAAGAACCTGGAAATAACTCAGGGTAAGGTGTCTGTACAACACAGATTTTGCAACACAGGCCAGAAGCAGCTGACTCAACAGAAGCTCCAAAAACCAGCCAGAACTGACATAGCTTAAAGCACCCAGGAGTCAGGAGGGCCACAGCACTCAGAAACATCTGTGAACTCAAGGAAAATGTTAGTGCTAACACAGGGTAAGATGCCAAGGCATATGGTTTTCATAACAGGTAACAAAAGGTAGCTGCAGGGAGGAGCTGCAGCTAACCCAGGGTAGGGTGTCCAGACATACTGAATCCTAGAACAGGGTAGGAAGGATGGGGAAGCAGGTGTCTGGTTAGAGCTAGCCTACATAAAGATGTTTGGCACAGAAAACCACACTGAATGTAGTAGACATAGGAAAAGTCAGGAGTTGCTGAGCCTGTGATATTGTAGATGATGGTGAACTCTCAGAGCAGGATAATAAAACCTGCAGCCTTGAATGCAAGTCTCACAGAAGAAATGACAATTTGGCCCTACAATAACTTAATCCTCTCCCAAACACTGGAGACAGCTTCACCAAAAAGGTGACTTAAATTAAAAAGAAAGGAAGAAAGAAAGAAAGAAAGAAAGAAAGAAAGAAAGAAAGAAAGAAAGAAAGAAAGGAGGAAGGGAGGGAGGAAAGAGGGAAGGAGGGAAGCAGGGAAGGAGGGAAGGAAGGAAGGGAGACTCAACTAACAAACATCAGATACACAAATCTAACCATAAAACAGAACAACATAAAAAAGGACATATCTAATCCAAAATTACTAATCTCATAGTAACGAATGTCAATGAGAATACTTGGAAGAGTTTTCAAACAAATAATTTTTTTAAAATTTTTTATTGGATATTTTATTACATTTCAGATTAACCCTTTCCCCCCTGTTGCATCAAGCCAAACTCGGTGACATCATTCATATGGCGCCTCTCCTCGTTACCAAGTAATTCGCCACCACCAGATAATTGTGTTATACCACTCACTTAGGAAAGACCCATCAACTTGGTTCCTGTTCGAACGACTCTGTGTCTGCTTTGGTGAATGCACATGGGATTGACCCAGGTGATCTTGGGCTACTCCATCATTTCATGACCATGCTATTCCAGATTTCTCCTATGAGTATTTGGTTACCTTCTAAGAAGGCAAGACCATATTTTGGGTCTATCCTGTTATCTTCATGTGGTCTGTGAGTGTATTTTTCACTTGGAATACCCAATTAGTAGTGCTAAAATGTGGTTTTGGTGATAGTTCCTTACTAGATCAATTTTCTGTCTATCCATTTACTTGAAATTTCTGGTTTTTCGTTTGTTATTAATAGCTGAGTAAATCCTTGTGTAACTGTATTTTGTTATATTTCTGTTGAAGACTTGGGTTTTCCAGGATGTGTATTTAACTAGGTCCTAGGAATGTATGTCCATTTTAAGACCGATGGATTTCAGTGGTTTACATCTTCAGTCACCAATAATGGGGAGTTCCTCATTCTCCACATCTTGCCAGCATCTCTGCACCGATTTTGATCTTCCTAATGGTTGTAGATAGGAATCCACATAATGTTTGAGTTTGTTCCCTATGATCAATTGAACATTCTTGTTTTTTTTCAGCATGGTCTCAGTGAGATCTGTTGCCGTCCATTTTAGGTATGGTCAGTTGTGTCACCAATTTTTGAGGAGTTGCCCCATAAGTGAGAGAATCAGGTTGTTTGATTTGCAAGTTACCCTAGACTAAAGGAATTGACATTGACGTTGTTTAGATACACAAATGAATTACTCATTGAGAATGTAGCTCGTACCCCATTTTTTAATAGGTATTGTATAGTGCTTTCAACAACTGAGAGGAGATGTACTCCAGTCAAGTAAAGAGCTAGCAACTCAGGTAAACTAGATTCAGAGAAGTCACTGAGTTGATAAAGAAATACAATGAAAAGATTGAAAGAAAGACCAATAAGTAAGACAATTATGCTCTCATAAGAATAAGCATGTTGTCGGTTATCACCTCAAGAGCTGTCAAGATCTATCATTAGTAAAGATTATATGGATTACAATAAATAGTGATACCAATTTTGAAACATGAAAATATATGCTTGTTAGTATGTATTTATTTATTATATGTGTTGTACATTTTATTTAAATTGAATTATGTGTATGTTGGATGATGTGTCTGTGAAGCAAGGTGGTCGAGGCAGTTGCAGGCAGTTTTGAGCTGGCCTTCAAAATGGGTGTTGGGAATCAAACTTGGATCCTCAAGAGGAGCAATCTGTGTTCTTAACCCTCGAACCAAGAGAAAAAAAAAACTTTGAATTGTAAGTATATAACAAGGTTAAGGATACCATACCAAAGGCATAGAAAATATTTCAAAAATTATACAAAATATTGTTAAACTGCCTTCTAAATATTGATGTTTATATTTATGTATCTGTGTTGCTCCAAACGTTACTCAGAGGAACATCTTTTTGTAGTGAGAAATGGCTAATGCTTGCTATGAGCATGGGGGCTGAGCTTTATATCGGACGTCTATATCACTCTCACCTACCACCCCTATCCTGACAAGGAACATTAGGGAGCAGCACTCAGAAAGAATGGGAGCATGGGGAGGAATGCTGTGAAATACTGTCTTTAGGACCTACAATCAGTGTTGAACTTATGAACTCACTTCAGGTATGGTTACTTGTTCAAAACAAGATCAAATCAGTCAAAAGTCAGCACTGACTGGGAAGAGAATTTTTCATCCTTAAGAAACTATTGGCTGTTGATGGCAGCTATGGGAAGGAGGGTCATTTTTCTTTGGGATGGTAACTCCAAAGGTTGCTCACACTCCAGTGGAAAGCTTTACATCGATGCACATATGGACAACACAGACACACTGACTGGACACAATTTGTTGTATTAAAAACCAGAGAACATGAAGTTGGGAGGGTGACATTTTGGGGTGGTGTAGAGTCTAGGAACAATTGAAGTGGAAAATCAAAGGATGTGAGTAAAATACCTTGTATTCTTGTAATGGATTCTCAAAGAACAAACAAATATACATACACACAACCACACATATGCGTGTGTGTGTGTATGAATATATATATGTGTATATATGTATATATTTATACATGTTTATGTGTGTATATATACATACACATACATATATCTAGTCATACACACACACACATATATTTGAATGTCAGACTAAAGGGTGACAGGATCTCTAGGATGTTGTGACACATTATTTCACTGGCGCATACACTTTTCCTGGTTACTGCTCTCCACATGCTGGTATTTCATGGCAATGCAGTTTTACTAACACCATAATGTTTATTCTAGTAGAGTATTTATTTTTCTCATTGCAGGCACAAAATACCCAATAAAACCAAGTTAAGGAAAGAAGGGCAGTTCCAGGAGTTTATAGCCCATCACAGCACAGAAGGAATGGTGACAGGAACAGCGACTGTTATATTGTGTCCAGTCAGGAAGCAGAGAATGAATGACACATCTCAGCTAACTTCCTCCATTTCTTTCAGTCCAGGACTCCAGTCCATGGAATAGTACCACCCACATGTAGGATGGAGTTTCCCACTTCAATTAACCTGGTAAGTATTTCCTTCACAGGCATGCTACAGGTATGTGAATCTAGATCCTGTTCAGATGACAACTGGTACTAACCACAATTCTAAATGTCAAGCTTTAGGCTCCTGTTTCCTTTTATATAAGATTCTTTCCACAGAGTCACCAGATTCTGAGCCCATGGTAGATTTCAATGTGGTTTCAAGGCTCACCTATGCCCTATTGAAGACTCTTGTCAGAACAAATGGTGTTCAGATTCAGTCACAAGAGGAATCATAAAGTGAGAGGAACCATGGCTTGTGATCCGCAATAATAAAATTACCCAAAGAAGAGTGATTATGACCCTTTCCAGCTTTTACGTCTTATGATTCTCTTGGTACTAGGCTTGTAGATTCCTTCTTCACCCACCTAATACATTGCATTTCCTGTTCATCCTTTTAATGAGCAGGAAAACTTAAATAATAATAACAGTACCTGCTTTACCGACAAGTGGCCTTAGTTCAGATGCTAGGTAGTGGTTTGTATTATTTGTCAAGTAATTTATATCACTCAACTTCTGTGCTTAATTTTTCTGCTTTGAAATGTGTAAGATACATGCTATGCATTCTTTTTAGAAGAAATGTCTGAAAAAACTCACAAGATTAGTTACAGTTGGTTATGGTCATTAATCTCTAGCTTAGCACCATCAAGAGATATTGAGGGTGATGTAACAATTAAAGGTAGGGTTTGGGAAAGGAAGTTAAGCAATTAGAGGCATCCCCTCGAAGAGGATATTGAGATCCCATTAATGCATCCCTGTGTGTGTGTGTGTGTGTTTATACACGTGTGCATTTGTGTGTGTTTGTTTGTAAACATGTATGTGAACATATATTTGCATTTGTGTGTGTATGTGGAGGGTGTCTGTGTGTGTGCTTGTATGTATGTGAGTATATGGGTGTATGTATATGTGTGTTTGTATGTATGCGTGCACACAAGTTTCCTAACTGTCATAAGGGGAGCAGCTTCTCTCAATCATTTGCCCTATGTCATGATATTATGTTTCGATTGGCCCCAAAGCAATGAAGCCAATTGTCTAGGCATTTATGTCTAGTAGTGTCAGCCAAAATAATCTTGATTTCCTTTTAAATTCATCACCTCAGGTATTTTGTTAGAGTTCACAGAGAACTAACATATCAAAAATGGTCAGATCTAAGAATTTTAATGAACTTTTTTCATAATAAACTACTGATAGTGTGGACAATAGTCACAGGCAAGGATCTCTTTGCCTATGTCCTTGCATTACTTAAATTATGAAATATAGGTTTGTGTCTCCTTTCAAGGAGTTCAGCATACTAGAGTATATTATCCGATTTTTATTAAAACTCTAATTATTTTATCTGTCATTTTCCTGTATGAGCCTGGGTTTATGATCCATTAAACACTTTGGATATAAATACCCTTTTCTATTTCACAAATCCTATATTTTGTAGATAATATTTCTTCTACCTCAAAAGTTCTTTTTATTTGGCTAGAAATGTTCTACTCCCTTTAATTCTCAATTTAAGAATTGCTTCTCGAATTAAAGGGGCTTGCAGCCCCATGGGGAGAGTGACAATACCAACCAACCAGAGCTCCCAGTATCTAAACAGCTAGCCTGGGAGCACACATGGAGGGACCCATGGCTCTCTCTGTATATGAAGTGGAGGATGGCCTTGTTGGGCATCAGTGGGAGAGGAGGGCCTTGGTCCTTTGAAGGCTGGATGCCCCTGTGTGGGGGAATTCCAGAGTGGAGAGGTAGGAGTGGGTGAATGGTTGGGGACACATCCTCATAGAAGTAGGAGGAGGGGGGATGGGATAAGGGGTTTCAGGGGGGGTGAATGGAGAAAGTGGATAACATCTGAAATGTAGATAAATAAATTTTCCAATAATAATAATTAAAAAAATAAACAGAAAATGGAACTGGCTGTCACAGTCAAGCATTTGAGACTTTTTGTCAACAAATTAATATTATCCATATTACTGGGATTCCTTATAATTGTCAAGGACAAGGGACTGTGAAATGGGGCCATGGAACTTTAAAACAATATCTTCATAAAATAAAAAAGGGGGAGGTTTATCCCCATACACCAAAAATTAATTTAAATCATATTCTCTTTATTTAATTTTTTTTTTTAATTTGAATGCCAAGGAACTTTCTGCTGTGTGTCTATGGCACCCTACAACTAGGCATACTTATGCATAGGTGAAAGGGAAGGATACACTTACTGGCATAGAGCATGATCCCAATCAGGTATTTAATATGGAGAAGAGGGCATGGTTGTGTTTTTTTTCTGCAGGATGCTGAAGGAGCATGGTAGCTGCCATAGTGATGGGTGAGACATGCAAATGCCAGGACAAAGAATGATGCTGACCTGTGAGTTTCCTGAGTGCCCTGACAATGGTGTCCAGGAAGCTGTACTGGACATATGTTCCCAACCCACCTTTGCTTACCAATACCCCAGATGGGACAAGCTGCCTTGCCTCAAGATTTCAGACCTTGTGGAACAGAGAATCAAAAGAGAAGTTATAATGACTTTTGTATTTTTCTTAAAGGTAACCAGTTATTTGGACTCAATCATGGACTGTTCTGGAAATCAATCCAATATTGGAAATAACAGTGTTCATTTGGAAGGCTGATTTTGGACATTTTCAGAGACACACTTGGAAGTTAGCTGCAGTTCTCTATGATGTTATGCAAGCAAGAGATAAAGTTGGAACAGGATCTGGATTTCAAACAAGTGTTAGATCATGTGTTAAGGCTCTTTTGTCAAGTTAAAATTACGTTTGTTTCTTCTACAGTATTTAATGTAAGTTGCATTGATTGTATACTTTCTAACTGCATTAGTGTGTTGAAACCTGGCATGTCTGTTACAGAGGTCTATCAACCAACTTTTGTTTATTGCCCTGAATATCACAGAACCTTGGTATTCAGAAATAAACTTTGCAAGTACTCAAAGAAGTGAGTCAGGCTTTAAGTAGAAGCAAGAGGGTAGTGTGCTTGATTATTGCTGGTATAACAGCTTTAATTACATTAATTAGTAGCACCATTGCTTCTGCAATTGCTTTGACACAAGAAGTTAAGACAGTTACTTTTGTTAATAATTTAGGAAAAAATGTTACTAATGTGTTGAGTATACAAGAAGATTTAGATAGGCATTTGGAACAACAGACTGATGCTTTATATTCTATTCAAATTATTGGAAGGTGGTTCAGAGTTTAAGAGTAAGGATCCATCTCAAGTGTCATGCCAAATACCATTGTATTCATGTTAGTTCTAAAATTTACAGGGGCAGTCATTATAATTAGGGAAAAGTTCAAAGACACTTGCAGGGTATTTGCCATAATTCTAACACCTCTCAGGATGTTTTAAGTTTGCACAGTGAGTTTATGGATTTAAAGAATGCTGCTCTGCCTAGTGTTGATGCAGCAGATACTCTGATAAAATTACCCAGGGCCTGAGGTCAATATTTCTATTTTGGTCAAGCTTCAAGAATGGCATATATAGCTTGATCATGCTAGCTCTTTTTGTCATGGGAATATTTTTATTACTGCCCATCTTGATAAAGCTTGTCTTTAACAACATCAACATGTTGGCAGCCAAAGTGTATGG
Organism: Mastomys natalensis; assembly: GCA_021653895.1. Classification (NCBI taxonomy): domain Eukaryota; kingdom Metazoa; phylum Chordata; class Mammalia; order Rodentia; family Muridae; genus Mastomys; species Mastomys natalensis. The sequence continues at coordinate 284,686 of JAJTUV010002151.1, read as the reverse complement.
CTTGAACCTGAAAATGGATGCCCAGACAGAGTTATTAAATTAAAGGACTGGCAAGCCAAGAACAGGTAAGATTCTGCACAGAGCCTTACCAACCTAAGACAGAAGTGTATTTCCTTTGATAATGCATATTCCATGAGAGGTAAGGAAGGCATTCTTATCAGACTAATGTAAGACAGGCTCAGTCTTGTTTATGAAATAAAAAAGGGAAAGAGGTGGAGAGCTTTTGGGGCTGCTTGGGAAGAATCTGACATGGGCCAAGGACAAGGAAATGGGCTTGACAGGAATCTGACAGTAGGCTAGAACAAGGAAGTAATTTCAGGCAGGAATCTAAATTTTAGGCTAGAACAAGGAAGTAGGCTACAGACATGAAAATGACTTTGGGCAAGGACAGGAAGTTGGCTCAGATATTTTGGGCATCCTGATAAGCCCTTAGAAACAGTGATCATGGGAGTGTTCATGGAATTGTACTTAATGCCGTGCTTTTTCTTTGATTATTTGTGTTTATTGTCTTGCTTGTTCCTTGACTATTTTGCATCTATTGTATCGTTAGTTCCTCAATCTAGAACTGACCTTAATACTTGCATGTAATTAAAATGATATAAAAGCAAAAAGAAGGAGGAGGGATGGGATAGGGGTTTCTAGGGAGGGAAAATGGGGAAAAGGGATGTCATCTGAAATGTTAAAAAAAAAAAAAAAAGAATTGCTTCTCTGTGAGATGTTCTTGAAAGTCCTAATTCATAGGAATGGGAACAGCTTCTTACTTAACCTTAATTCAGTCAGCAGCTTGTAGTAACTTCTGATAGTGTGGATGCTCGAAGTTGATAAATGAGTGAATGAGAATTGGCCCTGGCTTATGTCTTGGTCATTTTTCTTAATGTACTTGGATTAAAGATAGCAAGATCTCATACAAACATCCTTTCTCTATACAGAATTCTTCATATCAAAGTCTAAATATTTTAAGACCCAATGCCCTGCTTTATCCAAGTAAAAAGCAAATGTGCCTGTGAACTATCTCAACAGGTTAAATATTTGTTTAGAAACATTCAAGGGTGACAAATATTGAAGCAATTTTTAGAAATGAATAATTCTTTCTGAAGTAAAGAATTTCTTTTTTTGTGTTCAGGCTTTTTTTTTTTTTTTCTCGATGCATTCTAAAAAGATGGAATTAATTTGAAGAAAGTCCATCACATCACTGGCCATAGACTATTTCCCAAAGTTGGATTTATGTGATGTCAAATTTCCAGGTGAAAAATTTTAGAGAGCAAGAAATAATGATTCATAGCTGGGGCGATTTAAGAGAACTTTTGAATAATCCCCACAACAGAATGAGCTTTCTGTGAATCAAAGTGCTACATGATAGAACTTTAGCCAAAAATCAGTTTTGAGCATTGAGCAAATCACTGAGCAATTTTGAGTATTCAGTGTTTAAGACAAAGACAAGAAAATAAATTCCTAACAAGATTTCTAAATAAACATGCTTTTCCCTAAGCTGTATGTAAGATCAATAGTTTTATTAGTATTTTATTCATGTGATAAATGGTTAACAAATATGGACTCTATGCCAGGTGTTGTCTGTGCCAAACATTGGGATCCATGACTCAGCAAAAGAGATACAGCCAATGACGTGAGTGAGGGTTTTCGTAGATCTTGAGTTTTATTTAAGAAAAGAATATAATAAATTTCCAGGTGATAAAATAAAGTTATTTCACAACAGGCACCTTTTGTGTGTGCAGTTGCTGAGGATGCTTCTACTTCTGCATTTGTTCTAGCTTTGGACTTGCAAGTAAAAAGATTGATAAATGTTTCCCTCTGGGCCCCAGCACTTCTTCATGTCTCTCTACATCTGAATTATTACTGAATTGTCTTTCCTTTCCCTGGAACTTGAATTTCTCGAGAGACAGACTGTATTTCTTTTATCTTTGTATCTTCAACACCACGGGTATGTCTTTCTTCCTTCAATAGCCTTTGTTGGCTTGTGAGAAGTCACTGTCCTTCCATGATATCTTATTTCTTTCAAACTTTGGTAGCTTCTGTTTTGTTCTACCAATTTTTTTTCTACCCAAACTTCAAATGGCAATTCCAACAGTTCCATCCACTTCCTTTTAGATCTAATTTCTTTCCTCAGCTTCTTTTCATGACAAGCTTGATGCTAACTTAGCAGTCTATTCCATGATGCACTGTAGGAAACAGGATGTATCTGTCTAGAAAATTTTATGATCACCATGCCCTGAATGTCCTACTATCTTCTCAAAATTCCTGTGTTTCCACTGCTATATTAATCTCTCTCATCCTGAATAAAACCAAATATGTGTGATCTCAGTGAATGGTAGCATTGTGACTAAGGCAGGAACCTATATCTATTTTGACTCTGAACTTTTCTCCCTGGTCTCTGTACAGCATGCATTAAATTCCTATAAATTCTAAACCTATGTATTTATTTTATATTTATATATTTATATTTATGTGTATAATTAAAATATATTTATAATCTATAGCTACTTCTTCAATCCTTATTGCTTATAGCTTACTTCCATCCCTCATCATGTAATTTCTCAGTTGGTACCACGATCTCTCAGTGGCAAACATGTATGGATGACCTATAATCTATCCATATTCTAGGACAAAGAATATAGGAAGTTTCTGTTTCACTGGAGATTTCGGGCTAGAAGATCTTTGCTTGTCTTACAAAACCACTTGGAATTGTTTGTTTTACTGCCAATCCAAATACAATGTGCTACTGTATCCTTAAATATAACCTTCCATTCATTTCTCACCCTTCTCAATAAAGTTCCTGCTTTTAAATAGGAAACACGAGGAAGCAGTTTATAATATACAGCCCCTTTCTGTCTCTAAAATAAACTCAGACTCTAAATCTCAAAAGCCATATTTCATCAACAGCAAGACAACTTTTTAAATACAATGTGTCACTTCTTACCTCCAGGTACTTGAATTTTGCTGGAATTAAAGTATCATCAGAATACAGGTATACATATACCATGCTTCTGATGTCCCAGTAATCATATAGCTGTGCTTATTCCTAGAAAAGTTCACTGTACCATAATTTCTTCCCTCCTAAACACTAGACTGCCACCAGGCCTTGTTCTATGAAGAGTAGAAAAAGAAGAGTCTCTCAGAACTATGATGGGGAAATAGAATACATATGGAGTCCTGAGATATCACTTCTTCTATCCCCAAATTGGGTTATGTGATGTAAATGGTTCTCCAGTCTTTAGATGTTATATTTTAAAATGAACAGAGTGACAAAGAATTACATGCCACTTGGAATTACACTTTTTAAAAAACATTCTTAAAACATATCTGGTTTGCTTTATTATCTCTTCTGAAGTGATGACGTTATAGCTCATTTCTCCTCCAAGTTCCAGGTTTCTGTTTTAAACTAAGGTTACAACCTTCACTTGAACCTCATCTGAGCCTGAGGTTGCCAGTATCCACTCATATTCTACCCAAATCCTTTTCCAAGTACTTCTGAAGAGAATCTAGGTACCAGCTATGGGAAGTAAAAGACTGGTGTTTTCCCCCTTAAGTGCATTGATCTAGAGTACATTCAAAGGAAAGAAGCATTGCTTCATTTACCTAATGTTTTGTTTTCTACCCTACCCAAGAGGGTTTGTCACAACAGTAGGTACCACATAAAACAGGACTCTGGTTCCATATGCCAGGGCATAAGAGATTGGCGTTTATGCTGAAATTTGGTACATGTGACATCAGAAGAAGAAGATAACTTTTTCTCAACAAATATTAGAGACTGGTTATTTTAATTCAATACCAAAAGAATTCTTTGGCTTCATTCTTAATTTATATGAGATCATTGTACAACTAGACCATTTATCTTTGCTATTCCATCACTTCTTCAAAAAATGTGGGCCTCTTAGACCAGTGAAATGGCTCAGCTGGTAAACTAAACATACTTTACATGTTGAGTTTGAATCCTAGAACCCCCATTAGAAAGAGAGAAACAATATAGAAATGTCCTCTAACCTCCACATGTTAGCTGTGACATATGAGCACATTAGTATATATGTACCCACATTTAGGCACATACCTCATATGCACATACACCATATACACACAATGATCATGATGATGATGGTGGTGGTAGTGGTGGTGAAGATGATGATAATGACGAATAATGATAAAGAACCTGGGAAACTTGATGTCCTTCAGCAATTTACAGCAACAATAGATGTTGCTGCTAACAGATGGCTTTATGACAGTGGAGGAAATAAATGGTTGTGATCATAAGACACTTTGATTCTAGGGGAAATTTTACAAGATAATTTTGACAATGTATTGCATGTGTAGATGTAAGAGCACAGATACTGTCAGTTCCCAGGTACAGTTATTATTGACTGTCTTTGAAGGCATTTCTTTTGCTTATTACTTAATTGATACAAATATTATGATTTTTATCAAAAGTAATATTTTCAAATTATGGGTGTAGATCTATTTTATAAAAATGAGAATAACTGACCCTATAGAGTATCATGTTAGACATTGAAGCCTTCTTAGCAGTGACTTTCAGGAGATAGGACACATGGTCCTCCTGCCTATGTCCATGTTGAAATGTTGCTGTGGTAAGACCTCACTAAGTCATGATCTGGAGGGCCCACCGAAAGATGGAAAGAAGTGACACATGCCAAAGCCCTCCATTGGCTGCTGTAATTAGCTGCACAATTGCACCATTCACACCAAATTGTCACCCACGGTGACAGGGATCTTACTAGTGACTTAATGACATGTTTTAAGTTTTGCTATGACAACCATGCTTTTACAGACAAGCTTGCCTGGATCCTGAGATGCTAGGGTGGTTCATGGACTTAAACACTAGAAACATGAAGAAAGCACAGTTTTCCCATTACCTTATCCAGTTAACATAACTCATCAACAGTTTCTTGAAAGAAAAGTATCTAAATCATTTGTTCATTGCAGATAGTCTTTTCTCCTTAAAATATTATAGTATGGATATCAGAAAACAATAGATAATGAATTTTATAAAATTATTATTATTATTACCACTACTATTATTACTATTATTATTATTTAGAAGATCATGAAACAAGTATGAATTTGTCAGTTATTAATTTTAATTCTCACTTAAGACATGTAAGTTTTTGAACCTGTAACTTTATTACTTTCATTGGTGTCTGTAACACATGATCTGCATAGTATAAGGGAAATGATGACTATGAGATTCATGTAGAAGGTAACAACTGGAGGGCCACTCTTGTTTTCCAGTATCCTGCTGCAATCTATGTCCTTGTCCTTTTTAAGCAAGGAAAATTACAGCAGATTGTAAAACTCTGCGTATAGAAATTGACCCGAGCTATGCAAATAATCATTAGCATAAACAGAGAAAGACAATTTTAATAACCTAGAATTTATTTATCTTGTTTTTCTATTCTATGAGGTATGGCTCTAAAATAAGATTTTTTTTTCATGACTTGTACCACAAACTTCCAAGCTGAAAGTGAACGATCCTTCAGAGTGTTGCTCACGAAGACAGTTGCTCATTTATCCCTTCCTTGACAGGATGACTAAAGTCTTGCCATGACTCCTCGACTAAAATCAACTTCAAGGTCTGTTCATGGGGCTCACATGAAAAAATTGATCTCTTTATTGTTCTGCTTGGATTTTTCTCTCTGTCATCCGCTTTGTACACTCACCTTATTTCCTGAACTTGACTCTGAATGAGTTTAGGTTGCTTCAAAAACCAATTCATTTTGAAAGGATAAAGACATTCTCCACCCCCGACTAAAAGACTTCCAAAATTGCTACAGCACCACTCAGAGAGATGAGTACATTCCAAAGATGACTAATACAAAGGTGTCAGCAGACACTAAAAATGTGTGAGTTCGGTCAGAGTTAGTTTAAGCAGAAAACAAGCCACACAGCTAAGTCTTCTGTTTCCTTAAGCCCCAGGCACACAGTTCTATCTACTTCACAGGCAAAGAAAGCAGACTCTTGGGGGAAAAGTAAGTGACTGATCTTTGGCTCTGAGGCAGCTCTCAGTCTGTGTACCTCTCTCAGGGTAGGAGGTATTTGGAGTATCTGAAGACTTTTTATCACTTTCATGATATGGGGAAGGGATCTTCTTGAATCTACTGACTAGAGGCCACTGATGCTTCAGAACATCCTGCCATGCATGAGGCAGTACCTAACAAATTGCATCATCCAGAATGATATTGCTAAGGCTGAGACCCTGTTCTAGGCCAAGAATCCTGACGCCCAATCTCCTACTGTCTTTAACTACAATCAATGCTATTATTAACATGCCCTTATGTTTCCATAATCCTAAGTATCTACAGCAATTTTTTCTCTGATAATGAAGAAGCAGCCTCTTTCTCCATGTTATTCTTTGGACACTTAGAATCTCTCTGTGCTTTAGGCTCCTTTACCAAAGAATACTACATTGTCACAGAGGTTGCCTGGAGATACACTTGACATCTTAAATATCTAGTTGGCAGGGAAATTAAAGCAACTCAAAATGTGTATGCTTCTCAGAGAAAGGTGCTTTTCCAACCCTGTATTATTAGATCTCAGAGACAGCTGGGGCCAGTGGAGCAGGGACAGCCAGCACTGCTGTGTTTGTCAAGTTGTTGGAAACTTGTCCCTTATTTCCAAACCTGGAAAGGGGAGGGAAAAAACCAGCATGGAGGCCAAGCACACTTGTCAAAAGTGGCTTCTCAGCTGTCTTTCAGAGGTTCCAACAGTGACTCCATGTGTGTCACGTTAATTCAACAAGAGAACATTTGCTTCATTTGATGTGTGCTGTTAACAATTAAGGAATACATTCTAGAAGAGAAATGATTCAAAATGAGTGACAAGGCCAAAGCCTATTGGTTTTCTATCTCAGATTGCTAAAACAAAACATGCAGCATAAGGTCATCAGATTTTCAGGGGATTTAATGAATTTTGTGGTTGAAAACCTTTTTTACAGACTGACCATGTTGTTGCCTCCTTTATATAGGCTGTCACCAATAAGCACACAAAGTGCTGTGTGTCTGGATGGAGCGTTCAAACATTCATGAACATCCTGCTTGGTGTACAGTTTGAATCTTTTTATTTAGAAATGTTTTCAAAACAAGGTTCCATCTTATTTTAACCACAGGGAAAAATAAGTGTGCACATACACATGTGCTTGTGTGCACACATGCGTGTGTGTGTGTGTGTGTTATGCTTGTTTGTGTGCTGAGAAAATGTGTGTACACATGTATGCACACGCATGAATGTATATGTGGACAGCCAGAGGTTCTTATTGGGTGTCTTTTTTATCACTCTCCAGCTTTTCTGTTGAGATAAGGCCTATCCCAGATCTTAATCCTCCAGCTCAACTGATCAACAAACTTCCCAGGATCCTCCTGTGCTTCCCTCTGAACTACAACTGCTTGCCACCACAAAACACCTGGGTTTTTACTGTGCGTTCTGAGGACCTGAATTTAAGCACTTGATTCTATGAACCATCTCTCCTGCTCAGACAAAGATATTTTAAAAGACTGTTTCTCATGGCCAATGATTGGATAAGAACAGTTGAAGAAGAGAAATACTTTTATATTAAGTGTTCAAATGTTTAAGAGCTAAAATCAAGATGTTGTAAAGAAAGAAAAATAGGAGAGGTCAAAATATAAATGTCTTGTGATATGGAGATGTATTATCTATATATTTAGTGCCTATAGAATATCTCATCTACAGGTTACAACATAAGACTTAGCTGAAATGTGTGTCTTGTGCTATTCTATAACTGTTTCTCTTTTGTAAACGTCACATATCAAAGATATTGTCCTTTAGCACAAGGACAAAGATTCTGAGGCAAAAATTTCATAAGGAAATGATGTCATTCCTCTCCTTTTTCCTCCTATAAATACCTAGCACATCCTTAATGTCATTCTGTTTTCTGAGTGGTCACTTAATACGTGAGTAGATTTTCTGTCCTTAGATATTCTGAGGCATCCAGGGGTGCATCGTACTCTAAAAGAGAGAAATTATAATTCTCTAAGTCATAGCATAAATACCATCTTAGTCACCAAGTGACTTATGACTTTCTCCACTCCCCTGTTCCCCCACAAATGAGTTCTGTGTAGATTTTTAACAGGAGTCATAAACAAAGAAGATGCTGAAAATATCAGAAAAATAAACTACATCGTGTTGAAAGCAAAGTGTAACTTTCATGATTATTTCCTTCTACGCCCAATGAAATTCTCTGCAAAAAAATTACTGAATGGAAAGCGAGTATCCAGAGCAAGCAAAAAGAATGTGAATGTTTCTTCTAGGGCATGAGCATAGTAGGAGAGAGAGCAGGCACATTTTTAGGAGCCAGTTATCTCTGTCTTCAACTGGAGATAGGGACATGATTCATGCGAAATTTATCTTGCCTTCATGAGCTGCAAGAAAGAAATGGTACTGTGTAGGTATTGAAAGGAGGCCAGTTCAATGCTTGTTTTCATTACTTCTCTCACCTCTTCTAATACTTTCACATAAACACAACACACATGTACACACACACACACACACACCATACACACATCATACACACACACACACACACACACACACACACACACACACACACACACACACACACACGTTCAATCCCAAGTCAACTACCCTGTGGAATAGGAGTAGAGAATGAAACAGTTTTAACTGTACCCACTTGTGTAATCAAAGCATCAAAATATTCCAGCCCATGGTTCACAGCATTAAAGAGTATCTTCAGTTTGAAAAGATGAGTCCTCAGCTCTTATTTGGGGTTACTTGTCTGTAGGTGAAGCGTTGAAGAGTAAGCATATAACTGCATGGAATTGTGTATGTGCAGGTGAGTAAAATCCTCCTGTCAAATAAGACCAGACAGAAATGCCTGTGGCGGTCTGCTGTTCCTGATGGCAACAGAATCAAGTTTCATTATGTGATCCTTTAAGGACCAACCAGGAAGTGGGAGACAAGAATAAAATTAACTCGTCAGGCCACTGAGACACAGGGCCATCATGTCTTTTAAAGTTTCATATGGTTTCTGTGACTAATGAATTTATACTGAACTCTGAACCTCCACCAAGTTGCCACGATGCTATTCAGTGTATGTTACATATTATACGTGTTTTATTTGAACAAAGAACCCAATGAGAATCCTGTAAAAACTAACCACAAAATGGAAAGACCTGTGCTTATAAACCACTATTGACGGTATTAGATGTCATTTATTTTCTCATCTGGACTATATTTAAGCCTCAGTTCAATAATATAGGCAAGGTCTTTCCTTGTTTGGAGTTCCAGCAACCCACGGCTGCAGAGTGGACACAGTGGTGCGTAGTCTCTGGAACTCACATGCATTTCCAAAGGGCATCCTGTGCTTTGAACATTGCTAATGAAATCACACATTACAGTCTTGTTGCCTCCCACTGCTCTTCTCGGACAGGATGTCACATCCCCTGTACCAACCTGTAAGCTGTTCAGCTTTTCACAGCTAAGACCACAAGGACGTAAGTGATGAGGGGGAGGGGGTAGGAGAAAATATTTCAAAGCAAAATTTTAAGCTGTGCTTGTGATTTTTTTTTTTTATTTTTAAAGTCTGTTATGAAAAGTAACTCCCTAGCTATTCTTGTCTAATTATTTTAGTACTTAAAAATACATTCATTAACAATAGGCTATAATCGCAGACAGAACAAAAGCTAGAAAATCTGTACTCTGATCAATGAAGCCAAATATTAAAGTCTATAGACAACTTGTGTGATTTTTTTCTTCTAAAACTCTCCAAGCTCAGATATTTTGGAAAAGTTTTCGTATTTCTGCTTTATTATTATTTATATTGAAGATATTTTAGAAAATAACACCTTCTCAGTTTAGTTGGTGAGTTCAAAGTAGAATTCTTTTTGCCTGGAGTGCTATTAGCACTTGTGTGATACTTCACTAGTGGGGATGATGGGAGCATCTCCTAATTGTCTCCTCTTTTGGCAACAAAGATTTGACTCCTCTCACTTCACTCAATTAAATGCTTACACTTTAAAAAGTGGATCAGGATGGGGCAGTGGTGGTCCACCCTTTAATTCTAGCATTCTGAGGAGGCAGAGGCAGAGGCAGAGGCAGAGGCAGAGGCAAGGCAGAGGCAGAGGCAGAGGCAGAGGCAGAGCAGAGGCAGAGGCAGAGGCAGAGGCAGAGGCAGAGGCAGAGGCAGAGGCAGAGGCAGAGGCAGAGGCAGAGGCAGAGGCAGAGGCAGAGGCAGAGGCAGAGGCAGAGGCAGAGGCAGAGGCAGAGGCAGAGGCAGAGGATCTCTGTGAGCACAAGGCCTAGAGCTATAGGGCAGGGCTGCATAGAGAAAACCTGTCTTGAACAACAACAACAACAACAAAAAGTAGGTCAATCACCTGTAGTTGTGTGTACTACTAACAAAACTCAGCATATCTGAATGTAGCAATAGTAGGAGGTCCATTCACCGCCTAATATTTCCTCATATTTGGCAAACAGGGTGGTAAAACAACTGGGATTAAAATATGACAGCATGTAGGAGCATCATTCACATGAACTACCTCTGTCTCATAAAATTTTTATCCATTTCCCTTTCATCTTCTGCCTCTTTGTGCCCCTAGAGAGTTGAGAAACCTTGAACAGCATGCTCTTGAGTTCCAAAAGGTCAGGAGGTTCTCTTACAAAGAACTTTGCTTTCACATTTCTACCTTGTACCCAGGTACTTTCAGTCTCCACCACCCAAGAGTCCCATCTTCAAAACCAATTCCCACCATTGTCCAATGAGTATGGATAGACTTTAGAACACAGAGGAGGAGAAATGGCTTGTCAATATGGTTCAACTTGAAGAGCTTGCATTTTCAGTAGATAATCCATAGTCTAGGGTATAAATTAACTCTGACTTCTCTCAGTATCAGAGTGGTCTACATTTTGGAATAGACATGGCCCCAGTTGCTTCAAGCAGAAAGAGTATCACAAAGACAAAAGACTGCAGGAAACCTCACTCACAGTAAAGCTTCCAGGCCAAATGAAAACAGCCCTTGACAGCTGGACAGTGGCTCAAACAAGTCAAGTTATGCTTTTCTTACACAAAAACAGTCTCTCATAATACCATCCACAGACAAGGTCACTCTGTGGTCACAAAAACAGAAGACTTTTCTACTCTATTTTATTTAAGTACAAAAGCCAGGTCTGTGGTGTGAATATCTGAATTCAAGGCCAGCCTGGTACAGAGCAAATTCCAGATACAGAAAAGCTTAGGTCCAGGAGTAGTGGTATACCCTTTTCATCCCAGTATTCAGGAGACAGAGCCATCTCTTGGTTCAAGGTTAGTCTTCAGAGCAAGTTCCAGGACAGCCAAGCTTAGGCAAGGACAGAAACCATTGGAAAATAGAAAGCTGGTGAAAATGTAATATAACAAGGGCCCATGTTCCAGCCCCAGAAAACAGACAACCTTGGCAGCTTCAGTCATTTGGCTCTGGCTTTATAATTAAAAGAAGGTAATTACTTCTAGGAAGTATTTTTTTGAGAATACAAAGAAGCTATGTTCCATAGGTAGCCAAGGTTGTACCTCCTGCTGCAACTGTACTTGGTAATGTGTAAAAATCATCTGGGTGGTACTGGTTTTGAAGGCATGAAGGGGTCATGAAGAACAGCTGAGGCTTGGCACTGTGAGAGGCCAGGGAAGGCCATTGATGAAGATGCAGCCTCAGTTGCAGTTGATGGCCCAGAACTAAATGGGTCATGCAAAGAAGATGAGGCTTGACACCATGAAAAACAGCCTATGAGAGGCTATTAGTAAGCCTAATTGCAGCAGAACACCCCAGTATATTGGAGATGCCAGTACCATGGGATGACCACCAAAAACATCAGCAGCATTGGTGTGGAGTCAACGAGAGCCTAGAGTACTACAAAGGGCAGCTGGGAGAAGTATCCCAGCCTTGGAGACCCGAGATCTATGTGATTCGACATTAGATGAAGTATGCATCTGAAGTTTCTTGGAACCCAATAGTTAAAGATTGCCAAGCCTGGGTAGGGTATCTGCAAGGAAACTTGAAGAGTGAAAACAGCCAGGAGAAAGAAGTTTGGCAAGCCGAAATGATAAAGAGTTTGGAAATTAAAAGGGATTGTTGACATCAGACATAGGGAGTTGAGTTTGCCCAGTTGGTTTTATTGTCTGTTATTGGGGATTAATTAAGTGATTGACTGAATCTCGAAGAGACTTTGAACTTTCTTTTCCATTGTCGAAATGTGTGGCAGACAATGGGACTTTTTGAAGTTGGGCTCAAGTGGTTTTGATTTGTGTTTAATACCTTGGCTATGGGGTGGCCCACATAGGTGCAGTGTTGAAAAGCCTATGGGGGCCAAGGATTAGGATGTGGGGTTGAATACCCTTGGCTGGGAGTGGCACCATGTGGAGGTGAGCCTTGTTGAGTAGGTTGCATTGTTGGAGGAACTGTCGTCCTAGCTTCTGGAAGCCATCATGTTCTCCTAGCAGCTTCAGTGAAGTTTAGTGAACCCTTTTAGTCATCCTGACCATTTGCCTGGATGCATCATGCTTCTGCTTTAAATGATATGGTTGTTGCTCTTCACCAGCTAATGCAAATACTGAAATCTAGGACACAGCATATACACATGTAATAGAATAGACTAAACCTTCTTAAGTATTTCCTAACATTGCCATCCAGGACTCAATTCTGTAGTGGTGCCTACATCCCTTAGTGGGTGTTTCATGGTCCTCCTGCATCTCTCCTCATTTGCAGCAAGTAATAACGACAGCACGTTCAACATTGAAAGTGAAAATCATCTCTAAAGAAATTGCAGAATTTGTTGCCTTTCACACTCAGTTTAAAATTGGTTCTTTAAATGAATTTGTCACACCTTGGATGAATTTTCAACTGAATGGGCTTGTGACCAACTTCAGGAGGCCTGACTATATAAAGTAGAAAAAACAAGCTGTACTGAAGACCTGAAGGAGTCTTCATGGCTCACAGTGTGACCTGAGAGGGCCAGATATAGTTCTCTTAAATCAAATATAGCTTGCTTTGTACTGGTAATAGATCCCAAATAAATACGATCCTGAATAAATCTCCCTAACACCGTACTTGCAGAATGGAGTACCCAACAACTGTGTTACAATTTACTTGATGAAATATCCCTACTTCTTAGATACTTATATTCTTTATTCTTTATGTACCCCATCAACCTACTTCCGCTGAGTCTTTTGTAATATCTATCTCTCTATATCTGTTGTCTATATAACTCTATCTATACATCTATACCATCTACAGCTATATAATTTCTATATATAACATATATATGTCATATTTTTATTCTAGAGAGAATTAGAGTTATATACTAGGCTAGCTCCTTTTCCATGTTGAACTCAATTGCTCCAGAAATTCCACATATGAAAAATGGGATCTGGTAAGGCTTGCTAAAGTATGCAACTCTCTATCACATGCTATAATCTCTCTCTCCATATCTGTACTTCTCTCATATCCACAAATATCTACATAATATAAGTTGGCTAGATCTGACTTCCTAATAGCTTGGAGTCCCTTGCAGTCTTTGATTTTGCTGAAACAGACAATTTAAGGTGTCTATGTTTGCTGCATACCATCAGCTGAATGGAAGAGAAAGAGCTCTTATTTTCTCAATGCTCAATTTTTCTTAGGTTAAATCAAAGATTTTTACAGATAACCCTTCCTTCTATACTGTAGCATATCTATGCTGAAGCCACTTTAAGTCACAGAATCTTAAGGTGAGATGTTTTCAGTAATAACAACACTTTCTCACCCATCCCATCCCATCCTATTTCTTTTCTTTTCCTTTCTTTCTTTCTTTCTTTCTTTCTTTCTTTCTTTCTTTCTTTCTTTCTTTCTTTCTTTCTTTCTCTCTTCCTCCTTCCTCCTCTCCTCCTCCTCTTCCTCCTTCTCCTCCTTCCTCCTCCTCCTCCTCCTCCTCCTCCTCTCCTCTCTCCTCCTCCTCTTCTTCTCCTCCTCCTCCTTCTTCTTCTTCATATTGCTTGAAGTCCTTTTAGGAACAAGTGGAATACAAAGAGCCATAATATTAATTGATGCAGTGGAAACAAGTGAGTCTGGAAATTCCTAAGCTCCTGGTATGAGAGTAAACATGATTTTTAGAAGAGGGGAACAAAGACTCCTCAGAGAAACCATTGCCTTGTGCCTATATCTTCATAATAACCCTGGGATCAAGCTGATGGCATAAAAGAGATAGTGCCAATAGAAAATGGCTGAGATTTGGAAATCACTTACACGTGTTTTCTCCTGAGTGACAGATCCAACAAAAGAAACTTAAATTGGAATCTTATGAGAAAAGGAATAATGACTTCAGTTCACAGGAGAAGTACCTGAGTCTACAGAGCAAGACCCTTGTAGGTCTGGAGATAGGTTCTCCCCAGACTTAATTACAGGCTTAAGTACAGCTTGTCTAGAGTCATGAGCAACGCTACTCAAAGTGAATAATACATTATGCGGCTCACTGGAGTCTTAAAAATGGCAGTCTTTGAGTCACAGACTATTGAATCAGTCTCTGAGGGAGGCATCCAGAAATCTGCATTTTAACAATGTCACTATAAACATGTTCCAGATTGCCATGTTCAGAGCGGGGGAAGAATAGCTTTCTGGAACTTCCTTTGTTGTCCATTAACACTGGTTCAAGAAAATCTAGGATATGAATTGACCTCAGCACTGGCTTTAGTATCAAAGTAAGTTATCTCATTATTCTGACCATAATTTTCTTAAAATATATTTGGAACTAATACTGCAGTCCTAATAACATTTCATATATGAAATGAATCTTCGATGCTTTTCCACAATGCCATTAATTTTCTTGCTCCTTAGACATATGCAACTGAGGAGACACCATTGTCCTGCTGAATAAAAATCTGTTACTAGTGACTCTGCTGATTTATCTGAGGGCAAGTCCTGGATAGGGGGTAGTGAGAACAAACTGCTCATCATGTGGTTACCGCTGCCTCACGTCACTTTGCAGCTGACTTGGAGCCATTCTTAGACTCAGCTGCTTGGTAAGGCTTTTCTTGGCTCCAAAATGCTGTTAAGAAGTCTGATAGTGTCACTGAATAACTTCTAGACAATAAACTGTAAATAGAACAGCAGGAAGTTCAAAGAAAAGATGCAGATGCATCAACTAGCTTCATGGCAGAGAACTAGAGAACCCAGAGAAGGTCTACCCTGTAAAAATTGATCCACCAGTCATCAGACGCCATCTTAGGTCTGTTAAGGAAGACATCCAGAACACTATATTATGTGCAGATTGACAACTAGCTTATCCCTTCCTGGTGGTTTCGGTACCATGATGCTCTCTGGCCTTCCCTGATTTCTTGTTCCTTCTCTGGCCATAGTACTTCCATGGGGATTTCTGTTCTGGAACCTAGAGACTTGGATTTTAATCTCATCTTGGGTGCCTGTTGGTTCTAAGACTTGGGGCAATCACTTTAGTATTCATTGTGGTCTTAATTTTCTTACTTAGAAAATGTTAAGTAGGAAATGGATATAAGGCAAAAACAAAAAGATTAAACTCAATCTTCTCGATGTTTCCTTCCTATTCTGTTATTATATATAAGTAATCTCCAGTGGCCCCATGGCAGAATCCTATGTCACTCACTTCAGACCCCCTTTCTTCATGGCTTCACCCACCCCAAATTTAGAGTGCTCCCCCCTACAGCACAATATATTAACATACATTTAGTGTTAAGCTGTACAGATTTGCAAGAATAAAGACTGAATTGGGGGTAAAACTGACCCATATAACAGTCCTAATTTGCTAATTATGGCATTTAAAAATTATTGCTTATTTTTATTTTATATGTAAGGGAATGGTTTGCCTGCATAAGTATATGAGCACCACATGCATGCAGTGCCTCCAGAGACTAGAGAGGATGTCAGGATCCCCTGAACTGGAGTTACAGATGGGTGTGAGTTGCCGTGGGTATTGACAATCAAACTCAAATTCTTTAAAAGAGCATCCAGGGCTTTTAATAACTGAGTCATCACTCAAGCCCTAATTACAGGATATTCATTATGAAAATTTGGGTTAAGGTACTAGAAACCTAGTCTCAAATTTTTATCGCTAATAGATTCACTATTACCTACTTTCTATTTTTTCACTTCTTTCTTTTGCTTTTTAACTTGTATTTTATTTGTGTTCTTTGTCTTGATGGTTTATTTCGATTAAGTTCTCAACCTTTAGCCCAAGTTGGCCACAGTTTCATGATATCATTCCTCTGCCTTCCAAATGCTGTGATTATAAATATATCCACAGTGTATAGCTACTGATACCTGGATTGGTAGGCTATAAGGAGCATTTAATGGACACAATTCATGCAATTCCATACAACGAAGTCCCTAGCACATTACAGCAGCTTAGTAATTATAGTCACCTTCCCCATGTTTGCCCAGTTGGGCATACAACAGCAACCTGAAAATCCTACATCACGTCAGGGAGACTGTTGATTGGGATTTAGTAACCAGAACTGCCCATTTTCTGTATCTTAAGGGATGATGTTTGTCTGGAATGATGCTATGAATGGTTTCCTAGGATTGCAATGGGCAGCACTCCCAGTAGAACCGAAGTTATTCTATGTTAACATTTCTTACTCAGATTTTTCTTCCCAGCACCTACTGTTTCCCCTTTGAATGGGTAGAAGTGAGTGTAGCTTCAGTTTTTCCCATCTTCAGCCAACCTGCATATCTGAATTATATTTCTCACTAAGGTCTAGATCTGATCTGACCATTCATTTCCCTTTAATACAATTCTGATTAAACTTAGTCATAAAATGTTCCCTTCGGTTTCCCTAGACCTATTTTCCATGTTTTTTGTTTAACACCTACTGTGCTTTTATCTTTCTCATAAATTTTATTGAAGTATAAAGCATAATTAACCTATTTATTTTAGCGGTAAAGATGATGCCTTAATGCTCCTCTTAGAGTGACTATATTTTAGACATTTTTTTTGACAACTCCGTTGACCTTCTCATTCTCAGAGAATTGGAAAAGTTTGCAAATTCAAACTATTTTTCTCCCTCTTAAGATGTAGTCTTCTCTTACCAGTTGTACATCTCCAGACTTTTTTTCTCAAGGACCTGAGCCATCTTCTTGAGATGTGATACTCAAGCAGATCTATCTCCTCCCTCTGTATGTAAGGATAGGAGTCTAACTCTCCTCAGCACCAATTAGCAAACCTAGATGGTCCAATAATATTAGATAACCTATCCCCTTATTTTCCATGTTCTATTTACATCACTCTATAGTGATCAATTCTATTTTTATTCCACAAAATATTCTGGGTCTGTATATTGTTCTTTCTGTGTAGCTACCTCCTAAATATCTCTGCTGATCAAAATGACATCCCATCTTTTTAAAGCTAATCAATGCAATTCCAGGTACCAGGCATCGTTCCTAAAAATCTATAAGTTTTGATCTCTACTTCTCTCACTATTATACAATTTCTATATAAGTTATGAACATTCTATTTCAAACATTTAATGTGTGATCATAACAATGGTATCTTACCAATTTTAGTAAACCTCATACCTCTTTGAGCCCTTAATAGATAAATACTAAATTGAACCTAGTCCACTTGAATATGCTGCCTAATTTGGTTTCAATATTACCCTTTAATGAAATCTAAACAGAATTGCAGTCACGTTTTAGAACTTACAAGTAACAGAAAGATATTACGGTGATTTTAAGACTCTCTACTGCCACACATATAAAATACAATGTTCAAGACAGAATAGGAATACAAACAGGAATTAATAAATATAGCAGCCTGGGGTTAAGTCTTGAATTTCCCCTTTTTAGCTGAGCTATGAGCAGAAATTGTCTAACACTTCTAATACTTATTTCTTCCATTTTGAATATGGTAAGGCAATAGTGCCTTGATGTGAGAGATTTTATGAATTCCAAGTCAAATAATTCATGTAAATAATTAGTATGAAATGAAATAGAGGTGACCGTAAGACAACTGATAATAATATACTATGATTATCATAATCATACAAAGTGTTGAACAATTTTAATTTAATTTACTTACAAAGATACATTGTCTCCTAAGAATCTGACAAGTGGTATTTGCTTTTTTTAAAAAAAAGAAACAACAACAGCAAATCCCAGTAGTTTAATAAAGTTCCACATATTAGGAAAGGAATTGACTCAAGACACACACCTTCATTTTAAGAATGTGTGAATTCCGTGGGGGTGAGGTGCAAAAGCTGGTGTTTGAAAAATAAATTAAAAATAGGTCTTTAAGAAATAAAAGTCTGTGTCTTTTGGCATTGGTGCAGTGTAGGAAAAACATCTGTTTAGAAGTGATGGCCAGACTGAAAGCTGAGGTCTTTAGATCCAGCGTGGATTTGGTTTCCCTGAAAGCCACTCACATCTTTAACTAATAGCTCTATGCTCAGATGCTTAGAATTTTGTTAACCAAAATACTTGAAAGAATTTTTAAAATTGTAGTGAAACAAGCTATTCAAATGCAGGATTCAGTTCAAACTTCTAATTTTCGGTTGTGAATACTTAACCCTCCATGCCTGGTGATCATGTGGTGACTTTTTCTTTGGTCACAGAAAAGTTCATTACATCTTTTGGTTCTAATTTGGAACTTTGGCATGCATAGTCTTGGCACAAAATTCAAGAGGACAGTTGAAAAAAATCAATTTCTTTTTAGGATTCTTCATATGATCTGAAGAAAAGACAGTAAAAATTTTTTCACTGGCTCTTTTAGACGGCAGCAAATTGCCTTTGCTAGCCAGTAGTCAAGGGCAGAAAGAGACTCTTTCCTATTGTGCTCTGTTCAGAAAGCTAGAGCATCCCTGTCCCTGCTCTGACTCCATTCCCAAGGTAACAAAGCAAAATCCCAGACTTCACATAACACATTAACACTCAATACGGCAATGCCCAAATGTAAAATGCAGGTGACTTTAGAATGTGTAAAGCTAAGCACAGTTGCAGAATGCTCACAACACTTGTATGATGGCCAGGATACAAGGCAGATACTTTCTACTTATAGGATCCTCTTTTTAAAATCCTTTTTTTCCTTTTCTTCTTCTTTTGAAGCAAAATTAAAGTCCACTAGGCTATAATATAGGTTTAATTAAGGGTGTTACTGGTAGGAAGGCTGAAGCAAATGACATTAATCCTGGTAAGGACCTGTCAAAAAGTATCAGATTTCTAAAGTCTTCCTATCTGTTTAAAATTCTCTTCCTGCTGTTTTGTTTTCCATTCTCTCTCTCTCTCTCTCTCTCTCTCTCTCTCTTCTCTCTCTCTCTCTCTCTCTCTCTCTCGGCACAGGTCTACTATTTCATATATATAAGCTTCAAACAAGTGAGAGCTACTGAGCTAGAACAGATGGCTGAAGACAGTTCACAATTAATTTCATCGGCTGTTATTGACTATTATCTCAAAAATAGTATGGGAAAAACACTTTCAGTTAATTTTAAATCAGATTCTTCAATAAAATATTTGTGTCATTTATATGGTAATGTACATTGTGATTCTGGGAAGAGCTATGTAAAGTAGAATTTTCAAAACTTTCTTAACATTTAATTGTTTTTTTTCTCTATAAGTTCTATGTTAGTAGGAACATACCGGAGCATAAATAGCCAGAGAGTTGTCTTAAGTATGACTCAGAAGCTTCCAAAGTATATCAAATGCCATAATAAGAAAACGAAAGCCATTCACTCTGTAAGTGGATTCTTCTTTGTGGCTTTTCAAGGGTAATTTTCCTACATGGACAATCGAATGGCTCTTGGCCAAAATGCAAAACAGTCTTATAGCATGGTTAAATGTTTTCCTAAATAGAGAATTGTATGTTGAAATGGCTGTAGTCTTGTGCACTTGAAGAGATTGTAGGAGACTTATGCCATGTCTAAAATAGAAACGTTAAAGGCTTAGGTTCTTCCCTCTAAGATGGAGGCAGAATGGCAACAGGTGGGGTCAGCTCATGCTTGGGCTTTCTCTGTTTCTTCTCCATTTCCAGTGAGATCACAGGGTTTTCTCAAAATCTGGAGCCTTTATGGAATACAATTATTAAAGTAGCACATTCTTGTCTGTACTAATTTTGCTTGCTAATTTGAGAGGGCAAGGAGTCATTCATCAGATCAATTAATATCAGTGGAAAGTAGTGCTAGTAGATAAAATACTGTCTTTACTTGGTGAATATTTTGATGGAACTTGATGAGTTTAACCTTAATCATTTGGAGAAGTATATAGGCTGTGGAAGGCAGGAAAGTGGTGAGACCAACAAGGATAGGAAGGAGAGAGGAGTCCACCAGAGAATGGCTGGCTGAGGTACAAAGTCATCAGGAGAGATATCCAAAAGATGTAAAATTACAGAGAGACCAAGGGAAAGGGCGGACATGGAAGGACTGGAAAATAACTGTGATTGGGGTGCATGATGTGAAATTTCCAAGGAATCAGTAAAAATATGTTGAAAAATTACAGACAAAAGCTGAAATTCTGTTTTCAATTATATATATCAAATATGCAATTTCTTTTATTGCCATAGATCTTCAGTAATATCTAAGAATCATCATAGAAACTGAGCCTGGAGCAGTGGAATACATGGACAGATCATGAGGATCACTCATCTATCAAACAATGCAGCAGTACTGAGGCTGGAGTCTTAGTAGAAGAAAGGAAGACATTACAGGAAACAAGAGGCAAAGGATTACAGTGGTGTGTGTGTGTAGAATGGATGCTTTGAGACTGCATTTAAATCTCAAAGCATGGAGACATCACAGGTAGTAAGTGAAGGGCAGAGGAAAGTTTTGATGCTGCAAGGAAGACTGCTTTCACTCTGGTGATCTGTGGCACTCGCCTTCCCTAAGTGTCAATAGCTCCAAATAAGTTGGCTTGTAATTTTTAATGCTCAGTTGGCTACATCTACTGGCATGCTTTAAATGGCTTTTTAAATTGAGCATGACTCTAACTGCATGGTCTCCTTTACCTACCCACCAGTGTTTTCAGTTTCTGAACAAAATGGTTCTCCATTCTGCTTGTCATTAGAAACCTCATCTTTCCCTCTCTCATCCACAGCACAGAGATAACTAGTCACTGGAGCATATCATCCCCTTCCAAGTTTTTCTTACTTCACTTAGTGTGAACTATCTTGCTAAAACTGGTCTAACAACTTACCCAGTTGCTCTCTACTTACTACCTAACTATCAATTACTATCTAACAGTGCACATCTGAGCATCAACAACTGGTTCTCCATCACTCACAGGATTAAGTTCTCTGTAGCTTAGCTAAAATATCTATATTCAGCTACATTCTTGTCTTCTACTCTAGCTCCTCCGACTGTTACCGTCCACCTGACTCGTGATATTACAGGGTCACCTACACTCTTCTACTTTAAAGTTTTTTTCATTTGCCTAACTTTCTACACAAGATTTTGACTCTCATCAAATCATCCCTCCTTTGTCTCATTATCACAATTTGAACTATTAATTAAAAGATTAAACATATATGAAAAGAATGTGTATACTCTCTTCTTATGTTAACATTATTTAACATTTTAACCAAAATAAGTAATATTCCTGGTTTTGGATGCTGTAATTCTCATGGGAGGAAGCTACAGAGATCTTTGTTGATGTCTCAAATTATACCTCACACGTAATCATGGGTCTGTACTGTTAGCTATTTGACCAAAGACATGTTCTCTCTCTCTCTCTCTCTCTCTCTCTCTCTCTCTCTCTCTCTCTCTCTCTCTCTCTCTCTCTGTGTGTGTGTGTGTGTGTGTGTGTGTGTGTGTGTGAGCAATCCTTTCTAAAAAGTCAGAATGTGTATTGTATAGGGTATCAGATGTGACTTGAGAATGCGGTTTGAGTATCTGTTTCATTAAGAAGGAAGCCTAAGGGAAAGTATTAGATTTTCCTGGACCTAAAGTTTTAATCTGTAAGATAATATCTATTTCTCATGGTTGTTATATATCAAATGGCATTTGGTATATAAAAAAGACTGCAAAAGGCAGAGCAAGATCCTTCTAAAGTATGAAATGCTACACAAATACATAAAGGAGTCCTAGTCCTAGGAATAAGACCTTATTTAGATAAAGGGTACTTACAGAACTAATCAATTTGAGATGAATTAATCTAGGCAGATCCAAAGCCAATATCATCGTGTCCATATAAAAAAAAGGAGGCTTGTAGGGAAAAGATCATGTGAGAAAGGTGCAGTTGGTGAAATAGCTATAAAGCAAGGGATCAGAACTGTCAGCCATTGCTAGAACCTTGGGAAGCCAACTCTCTTAATGCACACAACTACAATACTGTGTTACCCTAGTAAACCAATGCACATAGATAAGAGTTTTAGCTTCATAACTTTTGTGCTTCATGAGTTTGAGTTTAGACTACTGGAAGTTCTCCTTGTTCTTTAAAGGGCACTTACCTTTCTGTGATTGTTTCTCTGAGGCCACTTGCCACACCCTTGACCACAGTGCTTGCTTTGGGTGTCAGCACCACCTGAGATATAAAAAACGAGCCCTTCTTTCTTCTCTCAGTGATGGATGCCTGAAGAAACTGGATCAATTTTTCAGGGTCTGTCGTGTTTGCCCAGGGTGCTGGCATCATCTGCCCAGGCCAGAGGAAGGGCACTTCCAGCGCCACTGGACTGTGGTAGAAGACCAATACTTGATAGTCCTTCTCCCATAAGTACTTTAGACTCACTTCCTGGGCAAAAATGGCTGGGCACATTTTGTTTCCATAGATGTCTTTCAGCATTTGGACCAGTTTTTCATGGTGATATTTCTGCATCCCATAAAAATGGTTGAAGTCCAAGAATACTACCTCTTTGTGATGGTCTGTGAGAAATGCATTTATCTCTTCAAGACCCTCATTGACTTTGGCACTGAATAAGCCATGAGCAAAATACAGTTCATTGTCTGGGTCTCTGGGCTTGGTGGAAATTCGAAGGTCAAAGTAACGGATCCCAGCTCCCAGCTGACCAGTGAAGCTCATCGTTTGAGTGGCTAACCATTTCCGCATCAGTTTCTTGGCTACAGTTCCAAACACAGAGACAAAGTTTTGGACAGTTTCTGGCTGCTCAGGGCCTACTGGAGAAGCTTCATCAATGTAGAAGCTGAAGGAATCATGGGACCCTGGGAGAGCAACAAGGCATAATGTGGTTAATTTCCAGTCTTTCGTACATCTCACTTCTTACCCTCCTGAAAGGCACTCACTTTCCCCTCAAATGAATCAAATGAACTATAGTACAATATTTACTTAATGCCTATATATTGTGGGCTCCTTTGAATGGCCTGGTGTAGGAGAGAAGATACTTCAATTGATCAAAGCTGCTGGCAACATAGTAAATAATTTCCTTCAAATCAATATGCCAAGACTCACATAATCATCTACTCTGACATAAACTTATGACACTCCCAAAGATAGGCTTTCTACATTGACAGTGTAAGTGACAATTCATGAAGTGTGATATATGAGAACTCATAAGGACTAAATACTCTGTCTTCAATCTCACTATCTCTGATGGTTCATCTTGTCAATGAGAGGGATTTGAAAATCACCTAGGAGAATGTTCTCAGAGACAGCTAACTGATTCAAGAAGATCTATTCAGAATATGAGCAGTCCCATTTAGTGGGTGGGGAATATAGACTGAAAGAGAGAGAGATGGAGAGAGAAGGAGAGGGAGAGGGAAAGGGAGATGGAGGGGGAGAGGGAGATGAAGGGAGAGGAAGGGAGAGGAAGGGAGAGGAAGGGAGATGGAGTGGGAGAGGGAGTGGGAGAGGAAGGGAGAGGGAGGGATAGGGAAAGGGAGACAGAAAGGGTGACAGAGAGGGAGAGGGAAAGGAAGGGAAAGGGAGAGTGAGGGAAAGGGAGAGGAAGAGAGAGGGAGAGGGAGGGAGAGGAAGGGAGGAGAGGGAGGAGATGGAGAGGGAGAGGGAGGAGAGGGAGAAGGAGAGGAAGGGAGAGGAGATGAAGATGTAGGGGAAAGGGAGAGGGAGAGAAAGGGAGAGGGAGGGAGAGGGAGGGAGGGAGAAGGAGACGGTGAAGGAGAGGATGATGGAGAGGGAGAGGAAGGGAAAGGGAGAGTGAGGGAGAGGAAAAGAGAGGGAGAGAGAGAGAGAGAGAGAGAGAGAGAGAGAGAGAGAGAGAAGTATTAGTGTTCACCTCTGCTGCCTGACTGTGAATGCGGTATGACCAGCTGCTCTCTGCTCCATCTGCCACAACTCAGCAGAGCTCATTACTCCTCCTGCACTGTTACTCACTCTCAAACTGTTAGTCGAAAATAAATTCTCTATTCTTCAAGGTGCTTTTACAAAGTATTTTGTCATAGCAGCAAGAAAACCAATACACCAGCTCCTGTTGGTCTAAGCATACAAGGGCTGTCTCAGTGAATAAAGAAGTCCTTTGCACAGGTGTATGATCTGAGTATGACTTTTCACCTCACATATTTGGGTAAGCAAAGGAGAAGTAGTGAGATAGAAGACAAAGAATTAAGAGTATTAACTCTTGTCATCTTTAACTTCATTCCTCACCTTGTCTCTGGCCTTATACTTGTGAACTATAATGAGACCAAATGTTTTTTAACATACTAAATAAACAGTAAAAAATTATTTTGAAAATTAATGCAATTGACTATTTTAAAATTAACCAATAGACCCTATTCTTCAGAGATATTTTCTCTCAACAAGAAAACTCTCTGTGGAATTGAGTCTCAAATTCATAAGATTTTCTTTGTTTGGATAACAAACACTATTTGTTCAGTTACTTACTTTTGGGAAGTTGTGAATGATAAGTATTCATAAAAGCAGTGATTAACATATTTATGACTTGCTTCTAAGCATAGAGTATCATTGACAAATGATCAGGACCCATAAAGAAAATGATTTCAAGGGTGAGTTTTATCCTTGAAATCATCTTTTTTTTTGTTCTTGGTCATGATTACTGAAGCATTAAAATGGAATACGTGTATCCTGGATGTTTGACACATCAGAAAAAGCAGATGGGTTTCCAATTTTGACATGTTTTCTCTCATTTCCATGACTTTGTCTCTGAACCATTGTTCCCCAGCTTTTACCTAGCTTCCTCTGGGTTCATTTGGTTGCCTCTATTCTGACGTAGGTTCTACAAGACTCTGATTGTTTTTGGAAACCTTTGAATTCTCCAGCCTAAAACTCTCTCTCTCTCTCTCTCTCTCTCTCTCTCTCTCTCTCTCTCTCTCTCTCTCTCTCTCTCTTTCATGCACACACACACACGCATGCATGCACACATACCCCCTCCTCTAATGCTTTGGAGGCAACATCTCAGAGAATTTGTCAAATAATCTATTTTACACATTTTCCCATGGATGCAGTATTTATCCTGACTGCATTCTATAGCTGTACCTCTGTGTGCTCTACCTCCATACATGCATATAACAATTCAACTTTGTAGAGTCCAGAGAGGAAAACCAGAGAGCATCAACTTTGGATACTGTGGTAAATTCTGCCATAAAAAGATTTGAAAATGTACTTTGATACTCAGAAAATTATGACCTTTATGATTTAGAACAGAGAATATATCAGAGTTGTTAGACTTCTAAACAATAAAAGATAATCCAAACAAACTGAAATGCTGTGTTGAATTTAGTCTCAAGCACTGTGATCTATTTATCTTTAAATGAGAGTATGGGAAGAAAATTTCAGTCATTTTTGAATAAGTAAAATTGGAAGTTTGCACCCGGCACTATCA
Organism: Mastomys natalensis; assembly: GCA_021653895.1. Lineage (NCBI taxonomy): Eukaryota > Metazoa > Chordata > Mammalia > Rodentia > Muridae > Mastomys > Mastomys natalensis. The sequence continues at coordinate 258,979 of JAJTUV010002151.1, read as the reverse complement.
TATAGGTATTTAAATTACTGAATATCGATTTATTTCTAGCAATTTCTGATTCCTAATCTAAGTGAAGAAGCTGAACAAACTCTACTGTAGATCAATATACATTGAGAAGTATATGAATTTAGATAGAATTACAATTAAATGATGTAAGATCAAAATAGTTAAATATGCACATACATCTTAGAAAATGAACAAAGATGCCTTATGACAAAAACAAGATGCAAGTCCTTGCTACATCTCCAAGCTGATAAAAGACGCTAATGAGAAGAAGGCAAAATGAAAAGCAAATATAGGTAGATTTCTTATTCTACAAATGAGCACTTTAGGATTCTTCTGTATTTTCAATTTTTATTACTATATATTATTTATGTATAATAATTTTACTGTTGTGTTTTTATATGTATATACAGTATATTTTGATCATATCTATTCTCTTGTCTTGTCCTGCTATTCTTGCATATATTTCTTTCTTCTCTACAAGTCTTCCAATGTCATGATCTTCCTTCCCTCCTTCCTTCCTTCTACCCCACCCTCCCTCTTTCCTTCCTTCCTTTTTTCCTTTGTTTTAAAAATGTGTGTGCATTTATTTACAGCTGCCGATAGCACCATGAATTAAGATTATTCACAAGAACATGCACATCCTTCTCATGGATACAAGCTGAAAAAAGGCTTCTACTTCTCCCAACAACCATTAACTTTATATCTTCAGGAAACAGTAGAGCCCCAGCATTTCATCTTCTTTCATGAGTTTTCAATATGGCTTTAGTTTCATCTTTCTACCAAGTACTACATAGTAAATACATTTTAATATAAGAAGGCATGAAAATGATCAATTGTGAAATGATCAATATATGAAAATACAAAATAGTTTTAAAATGATGTAGTTTGTTGACCTTCAAGGGAACTATGTTATTGACATCAAAATAAGAGAATATTAACACCAAAACCCATTAAAATTACATAGAAAAAAATAAATGGTACCTTTATCAGTATTCCTTTTAAGTTAGGTAGCCCTGTGGTATATGAAAAGCAACGGTTAGAGGCAATGTACAGGGCTGTTTTATCCTATAGGCATTATTTGGGAAATGATTTAAATCAGTTGTTCTAAAAGACAGTCTATGCATTGATGTGGGATTCCTCCAAAGGAAATATTTTAATGTCTTTAAATTCTATTTAGAATGGTTCTTGCTAATGTCAATGTCTTTGCTGAGATCTTATCTATTGTTTGACCTTAAAAATAGAAGCAGTACTTTATGAGCTCTGAAAAAGAGACAGCAAATTTTGTCCTACCCTTAGGTCTTTATGACTGGAAAGTCCTCTTCCTTTGGCAAACTTCTGCAGTTTCTGACTTAATATTTTGTTTCATGCTGACTTTGTGTTCCTGGATTCTTAACATCTTTCACACTTGACCTCAAATTAACAGCCTGAACCTCAACTAATCCTCACTGTTCTGGGCTGGCTTTGTCCTGTCTTCTCAGGAACTGAAGCTGCTCTACAAATCTAGGTTCTTGTGTTTTCTCTGGCCCTCAATAATTTAGCTCACAGAGGCTATCCTCTCACATCTTTGGAAATTGAGACTTTGAATAATTTCCCCTCCATTTGATAACTACTTTCTTCTCTCCAGTAGAGTGGTTGTAACAGTCTTAATACTTCTTATTTGATGACTTTTCATGTGCAATTGAGAAGAATATTCATTATGTTGCAACTGATTATGCTCTAAATGCATTTTAAGTTGATTTTGTGGGTGATATTGCTCAACCTTTCATATTCTTATTAATTTTCTCTTTTGTTAAATACTAAGAAAGGAGTTTCAAAATCAACCATAATGATTTTTAAATATTTTTGTCATTGTGGTTTGAATAAGAATGGCCCCTATAGGTTCATATATTTGAATACTTAGTCATCAGGGAGTAGCACTACTTGAGAAGGATTAGGAGGTGTGGCCTTTTTGAAAGGGATGTGGCCTTGTTGGAGGAAGTGTGTTATTGGGGGCGGGCTTTGCAGTCTCAGAAGCTCAAGGCAGGCTCAGTGGCTCTTTCTTCTTCCTGCTGCCTGCAGATGCTGATATAGAACCTGCAGTTCCTCCAGCCCCATGTCTATCTTTGTGTTGCATGCTTCCTGAAATGCTGATAATGGACTAAGACCTCTGAAACTGTAAGCAAGCCTCAATTAATGGTTTACTTTGTAAGTTGCTGTAATCATGGAGTCTCTTTGGACCAATAGAACATTGACTAAATCAGCCATTTTATTTTTTATTGATCTATCTATCTATCTATCTATATCTATCTATCTATCTGCTTTTTAGATTCTGAAGCTTTGTTAATAGAATCATAAGCATTTTTAAGAACTGTATCTTCTGATTTTTACAATGTGTCTCCTTCTCTTTTCCCTGATATCCCTAGTCCTAAATGTTAATTTAGCATTTTCACTGTTTCCTTTTAACATCCTTGTTTTTTTATTTAAAAAGGAGATGGTTCTCTATTTACTAGGACAGTGTCTGTCCTTGAATTGGATTGGCTCAGTGAGACCCATGATTCATTTTACTACAGTTATACTATTGGCCCATCTGTTTCTCATTCCTGATTTTTTATATTTTTCTTTCTTCCTTTGGATAAATTAAAACTTTCCTGATAGTTCGTCTGTCTTATTGAATTTTATTATCTATATCTTATTAAAAATATTAATTTCTCAGTATGATAAGCAACATCCATATGATGATTTAAAATATCATTTAAGAGGTTCTTTTCACATTTAAAACAAAGCTTGTAAGAAAATTTTTGAGTAATTATTCTATAAGCCTAAGTAAAATAGGCTTTCTATAATTTAATTGAACCTTTTTATAATCAAATATCATATGTTGCTATTTGATAAATAAAACTAATATTTAGAATCTGATATCAAAACAGACTAGTTTCTCAGCTGTACACTTTAAGAATTTCATACAATGTTGGTTGTGGTGTCACATATCATTGATCCCAGCACTCAGACACAGACGCAGATGGGTCTTTGAGTTTGGAGCCAGCCTGGTTCTACAGAGAAGGTTCCAGCCAGGGCTACAGAGAAACCTTGTCTCAAAATACTGAGAGAGAAAGAGAGAGAGAGAAAGAGAGAGAGAGAGAGAGAGAGAGAGAGAGAGGAGAGAGAGAGAGAGAGAGAAAGAGAGATTAATTTAAATAGGCCCTAGATTAAACTACACTAGACAGTGTACTATAGGTGGCATTAAAGGAGCTGTTGGAAGATAGGTCTAAAATTAGAGGTTTAAGACTGGAGGGTTATCGAGTCATTCATTAGCCATTGATATTGGCTTTTCTTATTAAAATCTTATTAAATTAAAATATTTTACTTTATGAGATTCTTATAAGGAATGAGTTAATATCATAATAAGAATATATATATATATATATATATATATATATATATATATATATACCATAAATTTATGATAGTGATTGAAGTTTAAATTGTGATCCATTTTTTATATTGTTCTAACTAGTGGATCACACATTCACTTAATACTAAGCAAACATCATGTTCACAAGTGTACACAGGGTAGCTGTTCAAGCTCAACTGGGGCAGAAGGGCAGAGAAATATAAAAACTGCAATATTCAGGTTTAGAAGTGTTATTGTTTGGAAGGTTCCAGTATTTACTGGAAATTAGAGTCATAGGTATTACATGTCCAAGATTCACAAGTACAAAACAAAAGAAAAAAATTACCCTTATTATGGTTGTTTTGTACATCTAAAGACTCATGTCCATTATATTAATAAAATTGAGATGTGCTATAAACCAACTTTCAGTGCTCCTTCTTCAATGTCCATCCAATATATTAGTGAAAAATCTTCTGGACAAGCTTTCCATTGCTCTCTGTGTTTGACTATGAGTAATGACATATATTGAAGATGTATCAAGTCCATTTCAGAGTACACAGCGTTGCAAATTAAAGTCTGAATGGAGCATCAGCAGTCATTCCAGGAGCCACAGCTCTCCCTTTGATCCAGGCTCTGACTAAGTCACAGTAAAAACATCTCTGCCCCAGCAGAGCACAGGGCTTGGTTGTGACTACCCAGTTCTTCCAAGAATCCTGCCTCTATTAGCAAGTGTTTCTTGGATACTTAATAATCTGGCTGTCACATGATTACAGAAGCATGGTAAAGAAGCAAAATGACTTCTGCATGAGGACATAAAAAGTTGGACTTATTTTTGTGACTGTTTTCTCAGACAAAACAAACATGATTGATGTTGCTACCATGCTCTATGAGAAGAGAAGTAAACTGGATCGAAGTTTCCTGTTTTATCTTTCCAATATAGAAGTCCAAATCCTAATTTCATTTCTTTCCGTGTGGTGAAGCTCTTTTGGCAATCACAGTGGGCTTCCCTTCCCCCCGAACTTCATAATTTATCTGTCTACAACTATTTCTAATCATCACCGGGTATTGGACATTGCTTTACTGATACTTGATTATCAACTTTTTCCTCTTTCCTTCTTTATCCTATCTAAAACTTTCCACTTACACACATCTGATTTTAAACCAGATGAAAGTTTTCAAAAACAAAACAAACAAAATGTATTTTAAAAGCTAACTTCTGAACATCCGATTTTATTGTGGCATCCAGGTGTAAATACAAAAATATATTTTGTCCATCTCAATCAAAATTGTTTACACAGCAAGTACTACAGAAGTGAAATAACTATTTCTATTAATAGTAATATTTGCTGCATATTAGTCCAGACTAAGACAGTTTACACAGGATCACCAGGGGTTCTTCCTTGTACTGAATTCTACTGTTGTTTCTCAGAAGAATAGTTGGTGTAGATTAGTTAGGCTCTGGTGCTGCCTTTCACTCTAATAAGGCTACAAGTACTGAGGCCCATGAGAAGCTTTAGGACTATTATAGATGTCTGTGAAAGACAACCTTTTTGTCATCTCTGTAACCTCAGTACTACTTCTTGGTACAGAGCCTTGGTACAGGTAGGTACATGGCTAATGCAATAAAGAAAAACAAAACAAACAAGCAAAAACTCTAAAAAAACCTGCTCAGCCATTCTGAGGCCCTTGGTGCTGGTACACTTCTTAGAATATTTAGCTTCTCCCTAGTTTCTTCTTCTGTTTTTGTCATTGTCCTTTCTCAGTATCCCTCATTTTCTTGTTCTTCCAGAGTCTAACTGAATCTATACCAAAGCAACAACCATAGTCTCTCACTACATTTGGGTGACACATTCAGATTTTTAGCTGCCTTTTTCTTTCCATGGATGTGTCTAATCTACACCATCTACTTTGGCCTACATTCCAAAGGGATTAAAGGGAAGGGAAGTAAATTTCATTTCTTTATTGATATCTTGAATTAATATCAAATAGAGCTCAATACTCCTTTAGATCTGCCTTTCCCTGTGTCCACCAGCATATGCAATTATCTCATAAACTTCTGTCAATCTATCTTCAACATTTTTATGCCCCTTAAGCCACATGGTCTTCAGGTTGCACTGTGTTGAGGTAATTAAGATTTTAGAAATAAATATCCTGTCTCAAAGCTTGGTCTTCTTTCTTTCTTTCTTTCTTTCTTTCTTTCTTTCTTTCTTTCTTTCTTTCTCTCTCTCTCTCTCTCTCTCTCTCTCTCTCTCTCTCTTTCTTTCTTTTCTTTTCCTCCTCCTCCTTCTCCTCCTCCTTCTTCCCTGTCTTTTGTTCATTCCAATATCAGTGGCCTATCTTTTCAAGTACCACCAAAACAATTTTCAAGTGTTACTTTGCGATGAGCAGCTCTCCACTCATTCCTGCTGTCACAGTTCAGCCTTCCTCCCCACCTCATTTTTCAGAATGGATTTGATCTGAGAGAAAATCATCCATGATTCCAACCCTACACTGATCAACAAGCTCCTGCTTTCCATCTTTCACTAACAGACTTAGTGACCCAGCGATTTTCCTTGTATGCAGCTCCCCTAATGAACTGTTTTCTTTGACAACTCTCTGTTCTCCAAGAATTCAACCACGCTATCACTAAAGGCTTGGCTGATAACCAGAACCCAACCTGATGAAGCTATGGGCTTTCAGTGCATCTTTTATACCACTGTCTGGAGTGCTAAATAGCTGGCTCTGTCACTGATTCCTTCTCTTAAATCTCTAAACACCATCTTCTGTGAGACTGCCTACCCAACTGAGGACACAGAGGACTTTGACCTCAGTGTACTGTTCAGTCAACAGGTAACATCCCTGAAAACACAGTAAGATCTACTTGTGTTCAAATACATGAAATTATGGTGAGAAATTACACATATTAACAAAATAAAAGTTCTACTCAAATTACTTTTCCTTGGTGTGGAAGGCAATTGATTCTCTCTAGTTTTGACTATGAGGTGCTCAAACTCACAGGGAAAAAAAAATAAAAGCTTTCCAAATTAATCACTTGTTTCTCACCTGGCAGCCTATAATTAATTTTTGTTTATCATACTTATTAAACCAATCAGTTGTTTGTGTTTTTGTGAGACTATGCATTAAACCTTAAAGGTGAAGGATTATTTCTCATTTCTGGTGAATGTTCTTGACTTGATCCTCCAGTATATGACTGAGTCTTGAATTAAAAAAAAAGATTTTTTTTCATCAAAGATAATGAACATGCATCACACATCAAATACCTCTAGAATCAAACAAATAATTAAATGGCACAGAGTTATAGCTTCATGTGCATACTTCATCTGACATAACAGGTGCATAGAAAATGCATTTTTACATATTAAACATGACATGTCTGGTAAAACGCTGCGGTGAATCCTTTTGCAATGGAAAAGCCAACATCATGCTTTAATTTTAATGTCTCTTTGGAAAAGTCTAGGAGTTCATGTTGTTTGAATTCTCCTTTTTTATCTTACCCCAGAGACCATAAATTAAAGAGGTGACTTATCTTTGATATTTTGGTACAGGTTTCCAGATACTAAGTGCTGTTACATTGATGCCTCCCAGGAGTAAGGAGGTGAAATATTCATCGAGAAGTCTATATACTTCCTGTATCCCTTTCCTAAGCCAATAGATGTACTCATGGCAAATTCTTTAAAAGTGATAGTTCCAAGTCAAGGGGCAAGAAAATTGCTTGCCAATGAGCAACTCTATCAAGCACATAAATTTCTCCTTCAAGATTATCAACAGATCTATAAGAAAAGCAATTGAAAGACTAAAGTGCTTCCAACTTCCGCTTGTAGCGGGCCTCTCCCTTTCCAAAGCAATACACTCACTACTGGGCACTGCTCAGCATTAAGTTAGATGGACTCATGCCCCGAAGTTTTTGTGTTAGTGAACTACTAACCCAATAATAACACAGAACAACTGGCTAACCCATAATCACAACACTGGGTAAAAGAACTTTCACAAAGGGCAGATACTGGGACCTAGAGTAAATATATATTATATATATATATATATATATATATATATATATATATATGTTGCAAGATAGTGAAATGTAGTAACAGGCTCTTCTGCCCTTGATTCACCTACAGCAGTGGGATTTAGGCAAGTATGATTTTGATTCCGGCATATTTGGAAACATATAAGGAGACACTCTGGTTGGTACAACACAAAGGAGCTACTGTTGGCTTATGATGGATAGAAGGCTAAGGATGCCAGTAGGCATCCCATAATACCCCAGAGAACTTTTGTAATAAAGAACTGTATTGCACAAGACATCAATAGTAACCAAGTAGAGACAACTTTCTCTAGTGCAAACCTTACAGGACGTTGACTTGCAGAGTCTGCCAGCAGTCTGAATTATTCTGCACTGCCTACAATGTTCACCTCCCCCCACACAGCTCATATGCTTGGTATTGTGCTTTCTACACTGAAGCTATTCTACAGGCACAAAGTGACAGAAAACACATACAAGGGATCACTTTTGACTTTGATTGAATATCAATAGAATGCATAGTTTGGGGACTTAGTTTGCCCAACTACTTGATGTGTGTGTGCATGTGAGTGTGCATGTACGCACATGTGTGTGTGTGTGTGTATGTGTGTGTGTGTGTGTATGTTTGCATTGTTGCTGTTTTGTTACTGCTGCTACTACTGATTTTTCTTCATAATGGTGTCTTATTCTTCTGGCTGGTTTCCAAGTGAATCTTTCAGGCTAAAATGGAATTGTTGATCTCTATCCCTACTTTAGAAGCTTCTATGTGGCTATGTGGCACAAGTTTTGCTGGAGAATATTTATCTAACAATTTTAAAAATAATTAAATAATCTGAGAACCTACTGGGCACATGACACTATAGTGTATGATCTATGCATATGCCTGTGAACAGACAGGGATTAGAAGAAAGATTTAAAAGAACGGTAAGGATGAGAAAGGAAGTTAATCTTATCAAGTGTTTCCAATGATTTGCTTGCTCCTCTGAAGAACTGATCATTTGATAGGTAATTACTGAACATCTGTTATGTATTATACCATGCATTAGGACAAGCATTTGGAAATAAAACAGTATTCAAGCCTTATCTGGATGTTTCCTTATGGTGTTCATGTTACAGTGAGGAGAAACAGGCAGGAAAATCACTATCATCACAAAGTATGATAAATGCTAGGATAAACTGCACAGGACATCTTCAGATACAACAGTAGTTTAGTCCTGAGTAGGATGTGAGTCTGCTAGAGGAGATTATCAGCAAATGCAAAGGGTGAGAACAAACAGCCAAACACACACAACATTTAGACAAAACTTACCCAATGCTAATGCACATCTGACTCACCTGGAAACTTGTTAAAATTTGACCAATTGGTCTTGGGTGAAGCATGAGATTTGGCACTTCTCAAAACTCCCCTGTGCTGTGAATACCATGGTCCCTATCACTACTCTTGGAACAGTGAGTTTTCAAGATATTAACTCATCAGCTGCTTGTGACATTGTCCTCTCTCCCTAAATCCTGCCTCTCATGCTTTCTCATTTTTAATATCTGTCTTTTCAGAGATAGATAAATACAAGCATACATAGACACACATCGACACTGATATTGCATGAACACAGAGACATAAAAACATATATAAACAGAGATACCAGCATGCATAAATGGATGGGCATGCACAGAGTTTTGTGTTTGGTATGTAACCTGTGTTATGTCTATACGAGGCATTTTCAAGTCTTGACTGTATTATATTGTTCGTGATTTGGGTTACTTTTTAAATACTGAATCAAAAAATAAGGCTGATCATTTTTTTTTTTTTTTTTGGTTTTTCGAGACAGGGTTTCTCTGTATAGCTCTGGCTGTCCTGGAACTCACTCTGTAGACCAGGCTGGCCTCGAACTCAGAAATCTGCCTGTCTCTGCCTCCCAAGTGCTGGGATTAAAGACGTGCGCCACCACTGCCCGGCGGCTGATCATTTTCTATTGATAAAATATTAATGTTTCTAAAATAAAATTGGCAAACTTTATGAGTTCATTTCTTGATACTCAGGAATAAAACCTCCATCAAGTGGTTCTGTATCTCCTAATGGAGAAGCTGAATTTGAGTCCATAAACCTCGGAACAGGTAGTTCGTATCTCTCTCACCCCTGAGACCACCGAAATGCATTATCTGAGCATTTTCATTTCCAGATTCATAATGATCACCCTTCCAGATGCAGTGAGTCATGAAGAAGGGTGAATCAATGCTGACTAAAGACTAAGCAAGGTGCAGAAGGAAGGTTTTTACATGAAGGAAATGTAACAAATAGAGAGAAAAATAGCACATCGTATCAAGAATTGCCCTTGACTGTTTTGGCATAGCTCAGAGGGAAATTCAAAAGGGACCTGACTGCAATGGAAAGATTTGGAAGAGACCCAGAAAAGAGAACCACCTGGTTCCTTGTGGAATTCTGCCCAATCTCACCTCCAAGGTCCTGAACAGCTTAAAAGGATAGAAAGGTCTACACTAAAAACAGACACGTGCTTTATTTATGATTCAAAAACCCATAGAAATCTGTTTTTCACAGCAAGGTTGTGGATTCTTTGCCCAGTTATGCCCCAGAATTGTCCTATGAAGAAAAGATTATTTTCTGTTGCTTTGGTAGTGATCCAGCGCTCACAGAGTGCACTCAATGTGAACCACTCTCCATAGTTCCGGCCACATTTGGCTTCTTTCTCCTTCTTGAACACATTAAACTTATTCTCACTTCACCTTGTTCTTACCATCCCCATCGCCTGTTAACCTAATATTCAAATGTCAACTTTGACATTTAAATAAACTGCTGCATCCAACATGTGTGACACATCCAAACCTTTGCTTTTTTGTCTTCGAAGCATAACTGAATTATGTTTTCTTCTTAGCATTTATACTAACTCCAAGCTTAATTTTTAATTGTTTATTTTCTATCCCCCCAAGTAGATACTGAATTCCATAAGAATAAGATGAAATCTATCTTATTATTTCATTTCCTAACAAAGCACAGTGGTTGGCATGTGAGAGACATCTAATAACTATTACATGAAATAATGAAATATGATCTTTTCTTCTCTGTACATATCAATCTCTGCATCTATCAAAGGAACTGATGAAACTATTTACAATGATATAAAATGAATTAACTGGTAAATATAAAGAATGGTTCATTAAGAAATTAACTGAAAAGGATTAGCTTTTACTATCACTCTGGGTCTGTGTTTCTACATTTAACATGGAGCCCTGAATTCTTGGCACAAAAGTGTCTTTCAAATGTATGAGTTAACTGGAAGGAAGCATGGATAATAATTGCACTGAAAGGCCGTAAACACTTTGGTTGCGATAGATAATTTGTTGCAAGCCCTTGCCAGCTTTCATTCCTTGGACCACAGTTGCTTTCTCTGTGCTATATGTCATAGTATCACTCAAGCCTCTTCAGATCCAAAATGTTCTCTTTATGTACATGGGGTCCAGACTCTTACTGTGAGGGTTGGTTCCTCTGGTGTCTAGAACTATCACCAACAGCTTCTCCTCTACTCAAGCTTCTGAAGGGTCTTCAAGGGCAGCTTGGTGCAGAACACCTCTTCCCCGCAACATTGCATTCTTATGACAGCAAGTACAAACTGCACATCATACAGTGGCCATTGAAGAGAAGCAGCAAGGTTCAGACTTCCATGTGGTAAACACATACAGTGAGAGGAAGAGACGTAGGGATCTTTCTAGTCATCCAGGCTTCCCCACTCCTCTTTGGAGTTAATTTTATGAGATGCTGAGGTTTGTTTTTAAATTTCATGTCTTCCACCGTCTTTTTCTTTTTCTTTTTCTTTTTTTTTTTTTGCCCACTGTTGCAAGCAGCATAGAGTTTGGGGTAGCCTTTGATGTCTGTAGCAACAGAGAAGATCTGAATGGCTAGCCAAAGGGGAATGATCTGGAGAAAGGACAGGAGAAGGTTGGCTAAAGCTAAATCTATATCACTAAAGTCACCTTTTGGAAGTGAAGCAAGACAAAGCACCCTATGGAGTTTTTATCCCCATAAGACAGAAAACAAATCTGGAAACAAATAAACAGTCTGGTTATTAAATTCTTAGATTTGAGAGCCAGAAGGCCTCTGATGTCCAACTATTTATTTTTGTCCTGTGTGTCCAGCACTGCTTATTTTTCTTTTATGGATAATGAAAACCTAAAACAACACACATTATCCTTAATCACATTTGTGCTACAGAAAAAACATAAGTCTCCTTGAAATGTGAGCCTTTGATTCCATCATGCTCACAAAACACCACTTCTTGCGAACAGCTGGTTGTTTTTCTTATCAAAGACATGTTTGGGTTTGGGAGTTTTTCCTTTGTTTCTCTTCCTGTCTCCCATTCTTTCTCTTGTCGTTAGCATCTGAGATGGCGCTATGTAGAGAACAACATGCCTGCTTGCTTTCTAACCTTGCAGCAGGAAGGAGACAGCTGCACATATCAGACTGCTCGCTAAAATACCAGAACATGGGTACCACAGCTGGATCTATCACAAGCTCAATCCACATAGCATTGCTAAGATGCTAGAGAATCCTTTGTCCCATCTCATATGACATGGGGTAATTCCCACAATACTCATTCTCAAATATATGTTATAAATCATTGGGTAGTTACTGCACTGGGATTAATCATGTACAGTATTAAACATGTAATATTACATTCTGTCTGATATAGACAGACAGAAACATATCAAATATATTAAATTTTGTCTTCAATGTTTTATCATACTGTTGTATTGTCTTCAAACAATCTAAATGATTGACTTTTGTAGCACACACTAATATATACTTAAACCCCTTATTAGACTATGTTTCTGAATTTTCTTTCCTATATATTATATTGAAATAAATCCCTTTCTGTTTTTTAGTCACATCTCAGGAATTCCATGGTCTCATTTGTTATCAGGAACAACTCTTCTTTTCTGCTGTGTTGTCCTTGATTCCCCATAGAGTTATGAGGCTACCTTAGGTAAAGGACAGTTATAGATTTTTGAATTGGAAAATGACAGTGACCATGAGGTTCTGTGGCATTTGCTCTGAAAATGTTCTTCCTACATAGTCCACGTACCTTTTTTCAGTGAACTCTCCCCTAAAACAGAGGCATTTCTTACTTCAGCCTCACATTAATATTAAAAGATTTATTCATCTTTATTATTGGTCCTTAGCCACTATGTCTAGTCACTCAAGGACATATCTCAGAGTTCCCCAATGCCAAAGAGATTAACACTGTCTGTATCTGCTAACAGACTTTTGAGAGATCTGATAGACACAGATGCATCTCATCAGATATCTTCCTAGGGAAGTATTTTTTTCTTTCTTTCAACATTCATTTGTTCATTCATTCATTCATTCATTCATTTTTGTGCTCATGTGGAGTCAAAGGACAATTTGCTAGAGTCCATTTTCTTCATGTCCTATGTGGGTTCTGGGGCTTAAACTCAGATTTTCAGGCTTGGCAGCAACCACCTTTACCCACTGAGCCATCTCTCTGGGGTGCCCACTTCTGTCTCACTCTTTCCCTTCCTTTTTGTGGTAGGAGACAATCACTACACTTGTCTGTAATTCATTCTAACAGTCAATGTCTTGGAGCTGTTGGAGGTTTAAGCTAACTGCATCAGGTTCTTGCTGTAAATTTTTCCCATTTCCATAATTAATCCAGGCGATGATCGTCATGATTGTGTTTGAAGAGGCTTTCAAACTCCTAGTGTAAATTTCAATTCCCAATATGTTGAAGAGTATCGAATATTTGTAGTTTACAATCCGAAAAGTCATGTTTATTTTCTCAAAGCTCTTGCTTCAAGGTAAACTCGTGAAAACACTTTAAAGTATTTATTTTAAAAGTACACAGCTGGGCTACTCAACAAAAATAAAGTCTCCAGTTTGACTTGGTGAAACCAAATCCAGAATTTACTGTTCTTGAAGTTGAATGTCCAGAGGACACGAATTGATTTAAGAACAATGGGCTGTGTGTTTTTATAGGCTCAGAGGAGCAAGGCCTTGGAGGCAGGACTGCATTCACACAGAGTCGGGACCCTCTGAGGTGCAGACAATAGCTTCATGCTTCATTACAGCTCAGTAACAGTGCGGTTTGTCCATTGCAAAGGGAGGTTTAAAAGCTGCTTGTCTACTTTGGTCCTGACTTTGCATTCAGATGAGCCGGGAAGAGAGAGAGAGAGAGAGAGAGAAAAGAGAGAGAGAGAGAGAGAGAGAGAGAGAGAGAGAGAGAGAGATATTTTCTCTGACTCAGGAAGGTAGTGATGTGGTATAAATTTGCATTGCCCTTGGTGTAGTTTATTTCTTAATCAGAAAAGGTCTTCGGGAAATAAATTACTGATGGACTCAGCACATACAATGTCTGCAATCAGTGACAGAACGAATGGAGAGTTTGTCCTGGAATCAAAATTTCCTAACTCAACAATCACTTTAAATCCAAACATAATCCCTCTACCACTGTTCAAAAAATATACCTGATGAATTAAGCTGGACTGAATGAAACCTTCTAAGTAAGAGTAAAAGTTCGGGCTCCTACTATTGAGTCACAGCCCAGTGAGAGTGGATCTCAGACCACTTTCTACATGCAGAATTGGAATCAGATCCAAAAGCTGTACTCAGGAGCAGATGGAGTCCACTGCCATCCCCAGGGCCAAGTGAGTAAAATGTTCCAAACACCCAGACCCACTCTGCATCCTCTTGCTAAACAGTGACACACTCAGCATATGGCTGGACAGTGTGAAGTGTAGGACCATAGCCAAAGACAGATTTGGTCTAGTTTAAATGAAAAGAGCTAGATTTAATAATTTGAGGGGTAGCTCTGTGAAGCATCCTTCCGTGGGAAATGATACAGCGTGTTGAAAGAGCCACAGAGCTCTGGCTACCTTTTCCCAATGAATAAGATACTTGGTCTAGTCAGGTGTGCAATGAAGCTCTAAAATGCAGAAGTTGGCCACAATACTTTCTGAGCTTGAGATAAACCCCTAAGTTTTCACTGCCATGAGTCCCAAGGTGTACGGAGTACGGAGGTTACCTATTCTGGGGAATGAAAATTCTCACATGACAGGAGAGGAGATACTAAATAATCTAGCATGAACAAAGATACTTACTTTCCAGGACCAGTATTAGACTTAAACAAGAACAACAGCAAGAAAGTTCCACCATAATCTAATGGATATTCTTCTTTCTCTCCTGGAATCTGTGTCTAATTCTATTGTAATTATAATTCTTTTGATGCACATATCTCGTTGGATTCTGCTATACTAGTAGACAGAAATCTGGCATAATCACCATCAGAGAGGCTCCATCCAGGAACCAACGTAAATAGACACAGAGACCCATGGCAAAACTCAGTGAACCCTGGGAAGAAGGGCGAGAAAGGATGATAGGAGCCTTGAGGGTCAAAGACACTACAAGAAAACCCACAGAAACAACTAACCTGGGCTCGTACGGGCTCACTGAGACTGAACTGACAGCCAGGAACCCTGCATGGATCTAACATTGGCCTTCTATGTTATAGCTTGGTGTTTTTGTGAGACTCCTAATGGAGAGAGTGGGGCTGTTCGAACACGTTTGCCTGCTTTGGGGACCTTTGTCATCCTACTGAGTTGTCTTGTCCAGACTTAATCTGAGAAGAAGTGCCTAGACATTTTGCAATTTGATATGCCATGCTTGCCCTTCTCTGAAGTGAACCAGAAGAGGAATGGATGCAGGGAGAGAGGAGTTGGATGATGGAGAGGAGGAAGGGAAAATCGGTCAGGATATAATATATAAGAGATTAAATTAATTAAAAACTGTATAGCTTCTGTATGTGACACACAGTTTTATCCATTCTGGACTGAAAGTTCTAGGAGGAAATAGCCATGTTTGCCAGGAACGTGATTCTTCTGGATTTCACTGTTGAAGCTAGTATCACAAAGATTCTTCACTCTAGTTTGAAAACCTCTGACTTCAAAGGAGTCCCTGCACAGTTTCTGAATCAGCTTTCTGTTTCCTACCTCAGGAACTTGAAGCTGGATACAGATGACAATATCTGGCTTATATCAAGAGAGAGCAATGGGGTTCTATTTGATCAGACTATGGAAAAGAATTCCCTAGACTTCTGCTCCACTCAGCCTACCATGAATCAGTGACTGAAGAATTATTAGTGGTCTAAGAAATGATGGGAGAATTTCCAAAGGAGGAAAATAAACTCTTGGAATAGAATATCTTCGTATCGAGTGCTCTTTGATTAACGATAACTGTTACAAATAAGTCTGTCTACCTTTTCCCTGACAATCAAGGGAGTATTGCTGTCACAAAGCTGACAAGCTATAGTGAAGACCTGTGGTGCACAGACCTATGAAAATGGGACTTTTCCAAGGAAACTGAGATAAAAGATGCATCAATGACTTTTCTATTGCTGTGATGAATGCATGACCTAATCATCTTATAGAAGAAACCTGATTTGGGCTGACAGGTCCAGATGGTTTATCCATGATGGCAGAGCAGAGGCACAAAAACTGGAGCCAAGCCCAAAATTTACATCTTAAACCACAAGTGATAAGAAGAGAGACTGAATTGTAAATACTACCAGTCTTTAAACTCTCAAAGTCTGTACCCAGTGATAGCCTCTTCCAAGAAGGCCACACCTCTCAAGCAGTACCACCAACTGGAGACTAAGTATTCAACTATTGAGCTTACAGGAGACATTCTCATTCAAACTATCACATGTGAATAAGGCAAGCATCAATAATGCAAAATCAGATTGTCAACAGTGAAGCTTAGTGTTGTGTATGTTTAAGATTGGCTTAATATACTAGAGATGATTTCTTGGAGTTAGACATAAAGAAAAGCATCATTGCAAATTATTTTACTCACTACCCACAGAATAGAATTATCTATGTATTTATTTTGAGAATTCACATGGCATATTAAAGCAATTGAAATCAAAATAACCTCACAAAATATAACTTTATTAGTAGAGAGAAAATTGTTCAAGGTGATGAATATTTATTCCTTTCAAACCACACTATGAAAATTAGCAGTGTTATGTTCTAGAATTCAATACAAGCTGCATAGCATATGATCCTAGGGTATCTTAATTTTATTTGATATTTGAAAGAAGGAAATCTTTCTATTTTAATTTAAAACTCTTTCATATGCAAGCACAGTTACATTAAGGAAATAAGACAAAGTTTGCTTTTTATTTTGTTTGTAATATGAAACATAAAATTTCAGAGATACTTCTCACCTGGACAAAATATCATACAGATCCACTAGGCTCTGATCTTCATATTTAGCCAGTAAACTTACTTGGGTTGAGAAATGTAAAGAACTGTGGATAAATGAGCCTTACATAATAGCAGAAAGAAAATCAGTAGAATGAACCTGTAAAATCTTTTTAAAACTTAGAAATCAGACACACACATACACAAAAACCAAATGGAAACATGTATGAATCACATTAATTGGAGGGGCAGACATTACTCAATATTGAATGAGTTTCCAGCAGCATAATCGGTACTGAGCTAAATATAAAGCTGAATAGCCCCGGATCTCACTGCAAGTTCTCTGATTATTAATTGAACTACATTAAGTGTTGCCAAAGTAAAAGTGATACCTGGCTTCTGATTTATCTCTTCATATTGCTGCTCTGCACTCTACACTACATCCTGGCTCATAACTAAGTCTGCTCATGAATTGTCCTAATTGTCTACTGTCCTACAGGGACATTGTTAATCATGTTTTGGAAGCATACAACCCATTGCACATGATTCACAAACATATTGTGACCAATTATACACAAAGGGTGGCATTGTCACCAGTCACTTTGTACGTAGTGAGAAGTGGGAGGCCAAAGAAAGATCGTGGCTATAAGACAATAAAGAGGTAGCAATAAAGAGTTACAGCTATTGATCAGTGGTTTATTTTGTCAATTATCTCTTTTTCAATCTAGATGAAATTTGGGATGCTTTGTAGAGTCAGTAGGTAGAGGTAACCATTTTGAAGAAAAATACCTTTCAAATGATAGTTTCCTGAGGTGAAATAGAAGAATGCAGCTATCTATCAAGTGCCCCACGCTTTCCAGTTCTGTTCAATGTCTCATACCCACAAATATCAAAGATCCACTTGGTAATAAAAAGGACCTTAAACATTCTATGCAATAGGCCCGATATAGAAAACATACCTTTGATCCCAGGACTCAGGAGTCAGAGGCAAGTGTGTCTCTTCCAGTTCTAAGTCAACCTGACCTACTTAGCAAATTACAGGTCAGCTAGGTCTACATAGTGTGACCTTACCTCAAAAGAAAATACTATCCAGTAAATTGTGGCTTAAGATAATAAGTACTTGAAATACTAGCATCACAAACTGAGTAGATGATTTGAGGGTTCCACAGAACAGTATTTTCTTTCCAGTGAAATGGCATATCAATCCATGCTCTCAGGCAAAATCTCCAGGATGTCAGAAGAGTCGGGGACTTGGGAAAATAGAAGATAGAAAATCTGATCCATGCTCAGTATAGATTTATTTTTAAAGCTTTAAATTTTATTTATTTATTTTGTGTGTGTGTGTGTGTGTGTGGCGCGCGCACGCGTGCGTGAGCTTACCTGTGCTTGTACTATGAAAGCCAGAGGTTATCTTCTCTGTATGCTATCCATCTTATGTTCTGAGACAGTTGTTCACTACACCTGAAGCTCACCATTTTACCATTTCAGAGAGATTGCCTCGTCATAGAAACCTGTGCCTGTGCACACCCCTGCCAACCAGCGACGCAGTGCTGAAGTTGCAACTATGTGCTGCTACATCCTGCTTCAACATAAATACTAGAGAACCGAAATTGGTCTTCATGCTTGGACAGCAAACATATTACCCACTGATCTTTCATTTTCCCAGCTCCATCATGAAATTATGCTTTAACAAATACTAAAATTGTCAGATACAGCAATGAAGATTCTCTTGTTTCCTAGAATAGTATAATCTTACTGTCCATCAATAGTTCTGCTTGAGCAGCCATAAGAGGAAAATAACACTGCATTTAGCAACGAATTGCCTCCTCCCATTACGCTAAAAGTGAGTAACAAAGTCAACTCTACTCTATGGAAAGCCTACTCTATAGGCTAGAAAGAGAATAAGATGAGGCATTACATGAAAGTTACACAGCACAGTGCTTAAAAGAGTCACTTGGCCATTATGAAATCCTACTGTGATCTAGATGACAATTCAAATGATCCCTCAGTAAAAATCCAGTGTTCCTCACCCCTCTGAAGCAGCCACCATAAGATGCCACATGAAACAAGATTATCACAATCACCTTTCCTTTAGGAAGCTATAGGGTAAAAAGGAGACTCCCTTCCTGGCTCATTTTCCTGCAGTAAGCACACAGGCTGTACTGTCTATACTAGACTTCCTCTGGCATACCCTGATGAGCAATCCAACCTCTCTACTTCCCTGCAACAGGCCACACCTCAAATTCTTAGAGGAATCGCCATTTGGACAGCATATTAATAGCAGAAAATAAGCAGACATAGGTCCCAAAAACAAAATGACAAGGTTTCCGCATTGTTAGTCTTTCTCCAGTCCTTGTTTCCTTCCAATTGTTTCTACACTGTCTTTACAAATATGTCATTCCGGAGTCTATTTCTGCAGCCAGATATGGCCAGAACACTCCACTGTATGGAGCAAAAGGCAACAGAATCCTACAGTTCACGATGCCGACAGATTGAGACTCTTCTCCACTGTGATCTATCTGTTCTTTCCATCAAATCTAGCCCACAAGTAGACCTTTGGTACATGTCTGCTCTCCCACTGTGAACAGAACACACTGCCAGCAACAGTATCTGATCACCAAATTCTATGATTTTCTTTCTGGTCACACATAAATGGAAAAATATGGTTAAGATGAGGTTTCCAAATGCTAAGAAGAATGTGTCAAATTCCCTCTTAGAATGTTATTTGTTTATTCTTTTTATGCAATTTATTTTCCAATTCCATCTTGCTCAACTCTTAATTGCTTTTTACAAAATTGTGTTCTGGACCATATTTGACTAATTAGAAAGTAAGGAATTTGAGGATATGTAGGGCCCGTGAGTTACATTTCTTACAATAGTCTGAATAGTCTATAGAATACTATAGTATTTAGTAGGTGCTTAAACACTCTCATTGGTAAGTAACAGATGAGTAGAAAGTTTAAGTATATTCACAAGCTACTTCCAACTGATTACAAATAAAATATTCAAGCTCAAATCAAGCGCATAGAAGTGGTTTATCATTCTTAGAAGATAAGCCATTAAGATCACATGCTTCAAATACTCATTAATAAAACAATTTCGATATATCAGCATACTGTTCCTTCAAGTATTTACTATCATTTCCAATATTGATTACAAAATGATAAATAATCTAGATTCTCTCAGATATAGGTATTTTCCTAATGCATTGAAGGTGCTATTTCAGTCTTGATTTTGGTGTTGTCTCTGTATGTGTTCACAGATACTTGCATATTGTAGGTTTTGATCCGTTAGAACCAGCAGAGAAATGTGCATTGTTGTTCAACTGCATTTACTGTCTCAGTTCTAAGTAAACACAATCAACCATTTCCTCCTCCCCATCCATTCACGCAGATACACTTCCTCCCTTTCCTCAGTCCTGGAAACGCTTCTGAAGTAAGCCATCTCCATGAGGAACATGGTGGTGGATAAAGAGGGTAGACTTGGCAGCGGTAGGCTCAAGTTGCATCCTCTAATTTCACTGTTCCACATTCCTGGATAGGATGCGTTCCTTTTTTTTTTTTTTTTTTTTTTAATTTCCCCTTTTGTTAAAATTTCCTTGGTTCATACTGGAGTTTCATTCCTCCATAGGATATATGATGGAATATATTTTTCAGATTTACTGATAGACTTATCGAGGTTTTGCTTGAGATTTTATTAATTGATGTAATAATTTGGGAAACATTAGGTATTGACTCTTCTGATTTCTGATGCCTGACTTCTCTGTATTTATTCAGGCCTTCTTCAATGCCTGTCTAAATGTTGTACTTATATTCTTATATTTGTATTCAAAATACTCAGATATTTTCTACCTTTGTTTGCTATGAAAATGTGGCAGTTTATATTCCTTCCTCTCCAATACACATTCTCTTTTTTTTCTTACTATGCTATTTGGCCCTGTAAAAACTGCTGACAACAGTCTTTGTCTTACTTCTAAGCTTAGAAAACCTTTTTGATTGCTAAATACAACGCCGGATTAGGCATGCCATATATATGTCGTTTTTTTTTTTTTGGTTTTTCGAGACAGGGTTTCTCTGTGTAGCTCTGGCTGACCTAGAACTCACTCTGTAGACCAGGCTGGCCTCGAACTCAGAAATCCAATATTATAGATATTTATTTCTCTAATTTACAAATTAATTTTCTGAATTTTTATTATTTATTTCCACTTTGAGCACTTTAAATAAGAATTTTTTTAGTGCATAAAGCAATTCTTAGATAGATACAATCCAGAACACAATGCAAATGCTGTTAAAGATCTTGCACTATGAAACTAACAATGATTTATGAAAACAATATATATAATTAATTATACATGTCAAAATATTTAAATGTATTCCAGTGTACATGAAAAGAATGAATGTCCTTTCATTGTGGAAAAGAAATATATATCAAAATTTTATTGTCTTGTAAATTCTTATGTCTTTATAATTTTCTAACTACATGATCTACTACATAAAATTAGGATAACCAATATATATCATAATATATCCTGTCAAATTATTAATTCTCATATTAAAGTGCAAAAAGTTATGATTTTCTACAATCTTAGGCAGTTTTGAGAGGTGCATGTAGATTGGGGGTAATTAGAAACTTTTGATAAATTGTTCCTTTACCTACTAAATAACATTAACCTTTCATAACATTGCCTTTGACCTTGCAGTCCCGTGTGAATGCAAGGGTGACTTTCTTTGGTGAGTATTTACTTAGTATGTTTCTATCTTTTTCTCTTCAATTTTAATATGTTCTTATATCATAGGTGAAGTCTATAAGAAGATCATAAGACTAGATTTCTTTTCATTAGTTCTCCTCCCTTAACTTTTATAAAACTTTTAGGTTCACAGAAAAATTGAAAACTAGAAACAGAGATTTCTCATGTATGCCTGGCTTCAACATTAACATAGGGTACAATAATCAACATTCCTCATTAGAGTAGTATTTAGTTTCAATTAAGAACTCACGTTAGTACACTATTTTACACCCACAGTTAGCAGCATGGCAAGATATGCATAAAGGTGTAAGAAGTGGCACCCACATGTATGTGTAGATAGTAGTTGTCTAACTGGACTTAAGAGCCATTTGGCACAAGGGAAATAATGACTAGTAAACCTAGTCATATCACTGGGGCTAGTGAGGTCATGAACCTTAGAAAAGAATCTACTACCCCCGCTTTAGTAGACTAGGATATCCCTTACTATATTCTAAATCTTATCCTTATATCCACAGATGAATGTAGCTTCCAAACCTCATCAAAATAAGCTTCTCTTTATAGCAAATGGAAGCCATCACAGAAAACCACAACTGGATCCAATGCAGAGATCAGTGTATCACAGGAAACCTGCCCTGAGGAATACCTCTCTATCCCAGTTTCTACATCTGTAGTTCAAAGAAATCACAGAAGAGGGATAAAAGTCATACTACCAGAAAGTCTCTGGGAAACAGTCCTCCCTAGAAATGGGTGAATAAGCTAGACAAAGCAATGACAATATCAACAGATATGTTAAGGTGGAAGGGGGAAATTTTCATGAGATGTCACCCCCAGATAAAGAAACATAGGAAACTGTTGACTGTTGGAAGAAGGAAAAATACTCTCTCCCCCAGATGAGCCCCTTACTAGTTGTTCAACAATATATACGTATATGTATACATGCATACATATATATGTCTATAGAGCAAGAAGCATCAACTTGAGAGTATGGGTATAGGGGGAGGTTGAAGGAGAGTAACTGTGAGAACCCAGAGAGAGGAAAGGAATGAAGTTACATAATTCTATTTCAATTAAAAACAAAAGTAAAAAGAATAGGGTTCACCTTGAAGTTATGTACTCGGGGGTTTAGACACAGGATGACTGATTCAACAGTATTAATAGGAATCCCACTGCTCTAAGAAATTTCGATTTCCAAACCAGCCACATCATTATGCATCTTCAATGGACTCAAGAGAGCTGCACTGAGGCTGTACCTCTCCCAGCAGTGGAGCTATTGGTGGCCTCAGAGTTGGGTACTGTATTTGGTTGATGCTTTAGTTGATACTTCCCTGATGATAGATGATGGAGAACATCTACTCATATTCTTAGTTGCTATCTATCTCTTTGGTGAGTCACGCATGCAAGCGCGCACACACACACACGCACACACACAGACCTTTGGCCTATCTTTACTGCAAGTTTGCTTAATTGTATTTTAATTATGTTTTCATTGCAGCAGGTTTAAATTTGTTCTTTTCTTCCTGTCTATGCCTTCCATTTTCATACATTCCATTCTGTCTCATGGCATTCTCTTTTACTTCTTAACTACAGTGCTTTATTTTCTTCTTCTGATTTACAAGTCACACATTTTGTTTCTATTTCGTCTTTGTCAATCAAGATCTAACATACTTAATTTTAAAGAATCCCATTGATATTCTCATTCTTCCATTGAAGAACATAATGATATTAGAAAACTGACTGTTGAAACTGAGGAGATGGCTCAACGAGCAAGAGCCCTTGCTGTGACAGTAATAGGATCTCAGTTCAGGTCTTCAGGATGCAAGCAGAACCACAGTGCAGTGTTGGAGAGAAGGGGGTTGTGGCATATGAGAGAGGTCTATGCTGGCTTATTCAGGGGGCACACTGACCAGTCAGTGAAGCCAGTATAACAAGCATGCACGCTTTACAAAATAGACAGGGACAGTGGAAAGACATGACACCTTCCTCTGGGTTTTGCATACAGGCTTGGCATGCATACATTCATATAATACACACACACAACACGCACACGCACACCACACGCACACACACACAACCAATGTCCTCTTCTACCTTGCAAGGTACTCTTCTCTAGAATTTCAGTCCCATTCTTTCTTTTTAAAGAATTTCTCCTACCAAATCATTGTCTCTACTAGAGTTTGCAATTCATGTTCATTTAGATGTATGTGTATGCTCGCTTACTTTCTTCGCTTACCACTTTTTGTTGTTCTAAATATGTCTTGCTTTTTACTCACTAAATAATAATTCAGTTGTGTAAAGAACTTTAGGATGACTGTTTTTAGTATCCATATTTTAACGATGCATTTCCTCCTTGTCATTAGTGACTATAAATTCTGATAATATTATTCTTTATAAAACATCAACTTTTCCTTTCTGTTGTTGTTAAGACATTTGTCTTTGTTCCCTAATTACGTTTTAATAAATTTCCATGTAGATACCTTTCTCTATTTCCTTCTTAGGACTCATAGGAGCACTTCAAAATAAGAACCTACCTTAATACAAATCCGTAAAATATCAGTAATGATTTGTTTATCATTTATTGCCTATCTTGTCTAATTTTTTTTTCTGGAATTTTCACTGGCTTTAATTTGGGTTTTCTCAATCTACTCTGTGGTGCTTGGCCTTTTTTGTCCTATAGCAATCCTTTCTTTCTGTATTACAAGCTGGTTAATGTTCCAGTTTTTTTTTTCTAGTTCTTAACATTTCCTCAGCTGCTTCTAACCTGCTATTTACCCACTCATTGGATTTTTAGTTCAGTGAAGATGACTCCTCTATGTATGGAAGCTTCTGTATATTTTTCATATCGTCCATGCCCTTCTGCTCCTTTTCTCTTTCCTTCAGCATCTAAACTTTATTTTCATTGAGTCATTCTATGTTTGTGTGAAATTCTCTTTCAGGTGATTTGTCTTCTAACTCAAATTTTATGAAAGATCGCCTGTAGTCAGATGTGTATCTGCTGTCTCATTAATGTAAGAGATGATGCCTGGGTGAGTTTCAGGGCTTTGTATTAGGGAATCATTTTGAGTAAGCATTCTTCTTCCTAAGAACACTTTGATTCCCTTCGCAAAGGAGGGTTTTAAAATATCCTCAAATAGATGGGAATTTCTTCATTCACCCACCCATCCCAATAGCATCATCATAGTGAAAAAAGTGTTTTCGCTAATCTTTCAGCATAGGGTTGAAGTACATTTATCAAGCACAAACTCTGTCAACGTTGAAAGCACATGAGAAACATTTAAAAAGAATTCATTAAAACTCAGAATATAGGACTGAAGATGGAACTCAGTGTACAGTGTTACCTTGCTTATGCAAACACTGAATTCAACCTTCAGCATCAGCATCATCAAAACAAATACATATAAATATCTTTCTCTTCCCCAAGCCACATGGTGAATATTGCTTTCTTGTGTTAGGGTAGTGGCCATTTAACAGTGGTTGGGATCTAAATGCCACATTTCTACCTTCTGTGGTACCCCTTTCAATCAACATATTGATTGAAATCAATCTACTATCAATATATTAAAACCTTAAGCTTCATCTTTCTTCCTATACTTATTTCACAAAATATCCATGCTTACACTGAGTCCTCTTAAGGCTTTCAGATCCCATTCTGCCATATTGATAAACTCCCGAAAAGGGAGAATCTACCTTTAACACACATGTCTACTGCTGAATCTACCAGACTCTAACGGGAAGCATCAAATCCATGGGCACACAAGTATCCTTGGTTAATCTCAGTTGATTATTGAAAGGAATAAGGAAAAGAACAATAAGGAAGTTGGAAGAGAGATTTTGAGGAAGCAGGTAGGCGACAGTGGAAAGTATATATTGTGTACGGATGTGAAATTGTCTAAAAATAAACTTAATTAAAAATAAAAAAACTACAGCAGTCAGAGGAGCCTTTTGTCCAATGACAAGTCAAGCTCCTGGAAGTCAAATGAAGCTGAAAACTAGGAGGACAAAAGTTGCATTGCTTCTGAAGAGGGAAATAATTTAGCATTGGAATAATTTAAGTAGAAAGTACATGAAGGGAAAAGTTGAGTGGAAAGGAGGAGAGAAGGTGAGACATAGGGAAGGAAAGAGGGGGAGAAAGGGGAAGGGAAAAAGAAGGAACTAATGAAATTCTGTCACATTACCTTTGGAATGTGCCTGGCCTGAGGGAATTGGAAAGTTTTGTTAAACTGGATATATAGAAAATGACTAAGGGAATACCCCTGTGGCTTTGTATCTTACAGGGCTTAGATTTACATGTTATAGAATTTGGGTTCCCAGTCAACTTGACTTCAAATAATAAATAAAGGCATAGATCAGTTTGGGAATGGATGTTATGAATATGTGGGTGCTTTGGAAATATATGTTCTTTTAACAAAAACAAACAAACAAGGAAATACCATAAGGCAGTAGGTTAAAAAAAAACGGATAGGATTTATATTTGAAACTATAAGAAAAACTCTGTTTATACCCAAATAGCTGAAAACCTATAAAATTATGTGAAGATTTCTGATCAGTTATAGTTCCAAATTATGTTTCATATTATCAATTATTTCAGTGAGAAAGCACTTTCCAGGCATGCACAAAGTTCTTGGGTTCAACTCCATAAGTACCCAAGAAGAAATTATTATTCAGAAAGAGCTAGTTATAAGTACAATAGCAAATATTAAAATGTATCTAGCTTCCCACCATTCTCTATGATGTTGATAACATTCATACCTGTATATGAAAGGAACGTGAAATAAATATTACAGCTGTGCCTAATGTCAGCTGGATAATACATCTTGCCATGATCGGGAACACACAGGCAACTATAGCATCACCCCAACTAGATTTGAATCTGTTTTCCTGCTTGCTAGATGAGCAAGCATGAACAAATTGCTCATTGTCTCTCTGTTCTACTTCCCTCACATGGCAAAAATAAAACAATTTACCTCCCACAATTCTTAGTATATAAAAGAGTTGCATTTTAAGCCATATATAAATGCCATTTAAATGTAAGGACATACAATAAAGCTTCTTAATCTGCTTTCAAGGAGGAATAAAAACCTCACAAAATATGGACAGCATAAGATTATAAAACTAAAGATGGAGGATCAGAAATAGTCGCCAGGTAACATATGTTAAACAGCAATAACTTCATCTATTAAAAATTGCTGCAGTTGAAACATCAAAAATAAATGAAAAATAAATACATAAATGCATAACTTCCACTTATTCTGGCTTATAGTAGGGAAGATTGGTTTGTTCTTCTTATTGTTGGTTTTGTTGTGGTTGATGTTGGTGGTGGATTTGTTTTATTTTATGTGTGTGAGTTTTTGTGTGCATATGGTCTGTATACCACGTATGGACCTGGTGTCTTCTATAGCCTCGGCATTGGCTCCCCTGAAGCTGGAGGCACAGATAATTGAGGATTGCCATGTGGGTACTGGGAACGGCCAGATCCTAGGAAGAAAGCCAGAGCTCTTAACTGCCAAGACATATCTCCAGCTCATAGTTAAAATTTCATTTGCATCTTCGCATGGCTCTTTTCTGGTGCAGATTTAACATGACAGGGGAAGGAGAATTCCTTGGCATGAGTGTACTGACTGAAGAAGGAAGTCACTGAGTTGTTCCAGTCTTCAGTTCTTCCTGGACACCTTCAAGAGAAACAGTAGGACTCTCCAAATTGCGAACATAAATTACTGAAAGAATATTTAAGAAATAAAATATTTAACATAAAATCATATTTAAAGACATATTGCCAGGACTGGAGGTTGGCTCAGCAATTCAGAGCATTTGTTCCATACTCAGAAGGATTGTAGTTCAGCCCCAATGCCTGTTATTTAGTCATGTGGCCAGCACACCTGTAGCTCTAACTCTGAAGGATCCAATACTCCTCTCTGACTCTCACACACAATAATACATGCAATGCACACAGGCACACACATAAACACAGATGCACACATATGCACAGAACAGACACACATGGGCACACAGTAGATAAAAAAAATTTCAAAAATTATTGCCATAAATATTTAAAATAGCTAAGTAACACTAATAGTTGAAATATTGATACTTCAGAATTTGCTCTCCAAACCGACCAAAACACTTCCATCTCCTACTTATCAAACTGACTCTAAGATCAACATTTTCCTCAGCTTGGTGATGACCATCAAAAATCAAATGGTATTCACCTAGAAATAGATAAGAAGCATTCTCTACTAGTAGCTCATTATTAAATAAGCAAGAGATGCCAGATAATAAACAACATTACAGTGATAGAGAGGAGGTGAGACATCATGATTCCCTGGGCTGGGATCTCGTCACTTGACAGTGAAATTTTGTACCAGGTTTGGTTTCTTGTTAAAGTTTTTATTTAATTGAAAATAAAATGGTTACAGATAAAACTATTGACCTATTCTCTGGCTCAGAAGGGTAAGAAACAGTGATATTTATGTGCCCTTCTCTATGTGTGTGCTACATGTGTGTTACAGAATGTACTGGAGTTTGTGTGGGTAAAAAGCACACTTTGTACAAAAATTTCTTGATTCAAGACTTTAAAACTCTTATGTTGTATGTAGTTTTGACTTTGGCATTAACTTGCAAGTTTATTAGACTACACAGTTACTGTCATGATAAAATTTATCTTAAATTTCATAGCACAGTAGACTACTTTATAGAATTCTAGAAATTATACAAACATGAATTGTAAGGAAAATATTCCCTAGATGTTATAGTAAATGGCTTCCAATCTGTCTATATATTATACCTCTTTGTTCTTCATTCAAACAGAAAAATAAAAGAACAAAATTATTTTCTTTCTCTGGTTTTCCAAGAGCAAATGCGGACTATTTTACATTAAAATCCACAGAGGGAAGTGCCATTGAGCATGCTGTCTTGTTGTAAATCTCTAATGGACACAAGACAATTGAGTGTAAAAAGCAGTTAATTTTAGAATTCAGATGACACCTTTTAAACATGTAGGAAGGCAGTAGCATTGTAATGACATCTTATTCTCTTACAACTGGTCCATGAGGGGCAACAGAAGCCAGGCTAGGGGAAAGAGTATGGGTAGGGAGAGAAGATATGTGAGCATTTTGTTGTCTTGTAGATACACTATCATTTCCAAGTATCGTGTTCACAGATCAGGAGTCAGGCTTTTCATGTTTCTCTGCCTCTAGTTGCTGCAAAATATTTAGCCTTATAGCACAAAGCAAACTAAGGATTCAGAAGCCCTCCAGGCTATTTTAGGCTTGCTCTTCCTACTGTGTAATTCAACATACATAATCATACATAAATCATCATTCTTAAACTTATGCCACAAGTAGAGGAACTATTTTCTAAATGAGCCAATTATGAAATTCTAGTAAGTGTTTCAGAGCTGGGAAACTCTGACTTCTTTAGATGATGCTATGTTCTGATGTCCAGCATGGATTTGGTCTACAAATTAACAAAACAAGAAGGGAATAGAATAAGAAGAGGGCAAGGAAGGGAAGAAAGAGAAAAGATGTATTGAGTAAAGGTTGGTAGTTCTTTATTATTTGATAGAGTTCTAAAATTTTATTACAGACTGAGCCTTAAGAAATAGCATTGAAACTTCCCCCTTTACAGAGTCTAATCTTCCAGAGGAGAATGAGTAAGAGAAACACATCCCAAAAGGAAAGGAGACATATCCCAAGAGAGAAGGTGCCACATTTCGAAGGGGAAAGAACGCATGTCCCCAAAAGAAAGGAACCATGTCCCAAAGAGGGAAGGAGCCATGTCCCAAGATGGAAGGAGCCATGTCTCAAGATTAAAGGAATCATATCTCAAGAGGGAAGGCTTCAAGTATGCAATGCTTCAGCACCCAGTCAGGTCCTTCATGGTGGGATACATATTTGCCAAGTAAATGAAAAAGCGGGGAAAAAATCTATATATTTTTCACATAATGCAACCAACAGATGGGGCAAAACAAACATAGCAAATGAATTGTTTTTCTTCAACAAATACCCAAGCTTTACTGCTTTTAATAATTCACCGAGCTGACCTGTTTGCAGTTTGATTTGACACTGCATTGTTTCTCTTCCTGCGAAGACACAAGAGTGTCTTCTTCACAGGCTCAGTCACTCTGACTCACCTTGCTTTTCAGCCCTGACTATTCAGTGATGTCACAGAGAGCTTGATCTTAATTTCAAGGACCTGGCCAGTGAGTTAGTGCTGAAAGGGACCTCAGTGTGGCAGTCAGCAGCTCTTTGCAGCTGACCTTCATAGAGTCCCATTTTGTGCACTATAAGGTGGCATGTGAGGTGTGGATTCTCTAGAGGTCTTGGTGGCTGTTTCTCTATTGTAATCAGGCCAGGTTACATACAGGGCTCTGCTATTTATCATCCAGATAATCTCGAACAAATCTTGATTTCTAATACCCTCAGAGCCTCTATCTCAAGGGAGAATAATTACACGGACTTCACTACTTATACGATGATTATTTTACTATAAGTCTGTAATGATCATCCCTGGAATATGTTAAGTGTACATTTAATGATCTCCATTCTTCTAACCATTTGGCATCCAAATACTGTTGAAGGAAAAGCCAGAAAAACATAGACAGCGGTTTCTCTAAGGTTCTGAGTGTCCCACTCAGTTACTGCTAAAATACTCCTTAGTCCAGTCTCCCATAAGAGAATCATAATTAATTATTCAGTAACTTCTGGAAGTTTTACAGATTTTTCCATGTTTGTACTGGCGACAAGAGAATAAAGACAAGAACTCTCTTGGTGTTAAAGTATTTCTTCTTTTACTGACTCACAAAGATGATATTAGAAATAAGGACATAAAGTATGAATTCCAAGAACAAATGAAGGAGCTTGATTACAACCTCACCCATCTCAGCTGATTCTAATCAGCACTGGCAGTCAGGAGAAGAGATTGTTGCGTTACCTATCCAGTTATACATTAAGACCTCATGAATCAGCTCTTTAAATGGGCAGAAACAAAATCATAAAATGACTGTTCTCCCTTGAGCTAATACAATTTTCTCTCATCCTCTAATCTCTGTCTCTCTCAAATGCGTCAGGAAGAAAAGGCAAAAAAAAAAAAGAGTGGGTTAGCCATGTCATTGTGGCATGGGCTAATGAGAGCCAACGCACTGGAGGATGTCAACAAGACTGGGTAAGCATTAAAAACTTGTTCACAAAAGCCACATCCATTGCTTCCCATTGGGATACACAGGAGGACTGGGAAATGTGCAGGTAGCAGGTGATGAAGATCCTGGAAGTTTCATGCCCAAAGCAGCAAGCAGTTATGGTTCTTTACTTTTCTTTGCTTATTTCCAACAAGTAAAAGCCCTTGTTGGCTTTTACTCATGCTGATGTATTTCAAACCTAGGCTTGAATTCTACAAAAGATTTGAGCAATGCCCATTACAGTTCATTCATTTATTACTTTACTCATCAAACGTTGACTGAAATCATCTATGTGTATCACTGTACTTGGTGCTGGTGGTAAGATAATAATTGACAAAAATGAGTGATATTGTGAAAATGCTTAGAATGCTGGATACAGTTATGGAATTAAGATTCATGACGACTGAAGATGCTGAGTTTCTGATGAAAATAGGAGAAGGAAATTCCCATGAAGAAGCAGGATCCAATACTCAGCATCATATTAAGCATGATACTTCCTTATCTTTAAAGTCATTATGTGTCCCCTGCTGGATGGTGGCTCTGCACCTGGCAGGTGGTCCTGCCTGTGGATACCTTCCTTGGTGAGAAGTACATGTCATGTCTGTTCTGCATGGGTAGCATCTATTCTGATTAGATGACTTACACACGTTTTGAATTCTACATTTGTTTAGATTCATAACTGTCAACTCTGAAAGATACCTCGGTAATTAACATAGCAATGTCTATGATATGTATCAATGAATAGCATCCTTGTAAATACTTGCTAATGCCTGGCAATGGAGTATTGTTGAAAGCAGTGGAGTCCTTTAAGAAACCCAGTAAAGTTCAGAACCTGTCTGTACTTCTTACTATGTGATATTTTATGAGGTACTTAATGTCTGAGCCTGGGTTGTCTCATCTCTAAGCAGAAACCGCTGAGATAAAGTACACCCACAAGGTTAGTTCAGAGTTTACTACTTAATGTGCTCCAAAATGCTAGCTACTGCTATTCTTAAAGCATCTGAAAAGTTCTCAGCATTCTGTATAATGGCATCAGGAGATATTTCACTAAAACAATCCCCACAGTTATACCCTTCAAATATAACCCATCATGTTACAAGACCCCAATCCCGCACAACCACTACTCACTTACGCACTTAACACTGTACAAAACAGATGAGTACAGGACACCAGATCCAAAGCTTGCAAAAATAATTAAATACTATAAAACAGTTCTTTAGGTCCATGAACTGCTGTGCAAAAGATAGAAGCCTCTGTCAGCACTGGTATTTCAAAATAAATTTAAACTATTGGAAATGGTAAGAATCCGGCAGAGAGGTGGCTCATCAAGCCAGAACACCTGAGTTCAACCAGCAGAACTCAAGTGGAAAGACTGGGCTGCACATTTGCAATTCTAGATCTCTAACAGCAACATGGAGGTGAGCAAGGCCAGCTAGCCTGTCAGATGCAGTTCAGCACAAACAACAAAGTCCAGACTGACCAAGGTAGGGAACGAGAAACCCATGAACATTGTCCCTTGACCTTAATTTTAAAAAGAAAATGTAACTGTTTAATTCCACTAAAGATTTTTTTTTAAATCATGTCTTTTATTGACAGAAGCCATCTAGGAAAGACTATGGCAAGCGAGTTTCCTGGCAATGGCTCACAGTCTTGCACTCTGGAGAGGCACAGCCCCAGAGATTTCATAATAATTGCTTCTCGCTGCTGATGTGCCTTTTTTATCCTTATTACATACACTGATGATTCCTGGCACCAGCCCACCTATTGAGCAAATTTCCTGTGGATCAACATGAAGATAAACTTTCATAAATTAATACTATTTAGATAAATGAATGACTTTACAGCATTCCTTATGATCAAATAATTTTTAGGAAGTTTAAAGAGGTGGTTTTAGATGTTTGCCAGAAAGATATAATAAAATTATAATCGAGAATAGAATGTGCCCCCTCCTCATAAAATAGTAAATAAAGGCTACATAATAAGGAATGCAATGAGCTTTCATAAATTGCACTAAGATCGGGCAGTGGTGTCACACACCTTTAATCCCAGCACTTGAGAGGCAGAGGCAGGCAGATTTGAGTTCAAGGCCAGCCTGGTCTACAGAGTGAGTTCCAGGACAGCCAGGCTTATACAGAGAAACCCTGTCTCGAAAAACAAAACAAAACATAAATTGCACTAAGAAGAAAAATAGGCTTGGAACAGATTTGTGATCAAGGAAAAACATTCATTTTAAGTTAGGTCCAAGAATGAGACCGCAGGTGTGCACTATGATAAAGCAAGGTCTTGTGAAATTGTTGCTTTGGACTTATAATGAGCTTACAGAATGAAACACTGCTTTGAACTTACAATTGACATCCTTCTATAACTTCCCTTTTGTATAGCATTTCATCTTTGAGGTAATTTTTTTATATTTATTATATTTATAATTAGCCCTAATAGCACTAGAGCTGGGCAGGTATTACCCTCTATGTTAGTTGTTCCCTAAAGGACTTTTGTCTATGAAGGTGTAAAAAGGCTGAGAGAAGAAAAAGAGTGTGAGTACTGGGCTCTGCTCCATCCACCAAATGTGCAAATGTATATATGTCTCTCTGTCTATAAGTATGTACATACATAAGTATTAGGTATATGTGTATGTATATAAGTATGCATGTGCAGTTGTGAAATTGATGAAACAGGTAGTCAGGCCCAACCAGTATGGGGCCCCAAAAAGTAAGAGTTAAATTGCTAGAAGCCACCAGCTTCTGGCTCCTAGAACAGCAAGAGAGAGTTACAAGGTTATCAGTCTTTGCCTTCATCCAATGCTGTCTCTCACCTCAATACTTGACAATACAGGGCTGGCCCCCAGCATTCTATACTTTTAATTATTCAGAATAATCTAGAGAAAGTATCAATTTAACAGAATATAGTTCATTGATTATCTATTTCTATATCTCATTTATTTATGCATAACATGGACTAACCTATTATTGGATCCTGGGGAATAATGAAAATAACTTAATTCTTGTCTTAAATATTAACTCTCTCCAATACAAATTTTCAAAATCCTGTTTCCACCTTTTCACTTCATATACTTATACTAGTTGAGTCTAGCATATGAGGCCTCTGAGAGCCTCTACCCAGCAGCTGACTGAGACAGTTGTAGATACCCACAGACAAACATTGGACTGCGGTCAGGAACACTTGTGGAAGAGTTAGGGGAAAGACTGAAGACACTCAAGGAGATGGCAAAGCCACAGGAAGACCAACAGTGTCAACTAACCTGGAACCCAGGGAGCTTCTAGAAATTGAATTACCAACCAAAGGCCATATATGGGCTAGTCCAAGGCCCTCAACACATATGAAACATAGAACTACCATGCCTGCATCAGTGGGAGAGGATGTGACTAATTCTGCAGAGACTTGATGCACCAAGATGGGGTATCAGGGGGCTGCCCTCTTAGAGGCAAAGGCAAGAGGGGATGGGGGAAGAACCCTGTGAGGGGAAACTAGGAGTGGCCAACATTTGGGATGTAAATAAATAAATAAATAAATAATCAGTCTTCATAAATAAATAAAGCTATTTAAAAAAAAAAAAGAAAAGAAAGAAAAGTTAAAAGACAAATAAGATTGGATCCATAACCGTTTGGGGAGGGATCTTACAGTATGAGCACCATGAGACAGGGCTATACATAAAAGTAATAGAGTGTGGGATACTGAGGCATCATACATGCTCAAATGGCTATGGATTTACACAAACCAATGGACATGACAAAGAGAGGCTATGGTTACAATAATTTCCCAGGTAAGTGGTGACTGGGATATAGCAAATAAATACTGTAAATAAATAAATCCACTATAAATATAATTTCAGAAAATATTAGATATTTGAGAATACTGATGTGACAGAGTCTCACTGGTAATGTGGGACAATTTGGAGAATAGCTGGATGTAAAGGTGACATGTTAGCAACAACTGGACATCTGAAAAGCAACGGTGAATGTGATTGTCTTGGGGCTCCATTCTTGACCCACACATAGCAAACTCATGGGTCTTTGAATTAAAAAAAAAGAAAAAAGGTTGGCAAGTTCAAGAAATAATAAAAACAAGCCATTGTGGCCAAATCCATGTAGTAACAGACTTGTCTTTGGCAAATTAGATGTCCTCTCTCATTTTTAAAACAAGAGAATTTTATTTAAGAGTTAAGGTACACAAAAATTGGGAGTTTATTCAAGAATCAGGGACATTTATCAGAGATCTTAGATCAAGAGAATGATATAATCTAATTTGTCTTTTCAAAAAATTCTTTGGCAGAAGGTATGTTATGGGACATACAGAATGGATGAAGAGACTAACTTACGTTTGTGCTAAATATAGATTTGGGAAAATTCCCATTTTGTCTTCTCCCTGGACACAGGTTGCCCAGCCTGTTTTCTAGCCTCACTTGTAGCCATGACATAGCGTTTGTCATTGGAATGTGAAGAAAGTAAGGGATGCAATTTCTTCTACATATTTTTGGAAATACCTTACCTCACTGAGATATTTGGTTATTAATTTTTCCTTTTTTCCTGAAGTTGGCTAGAAAGATGGTCACTACAGAAATTGTTACTAAAACACTGAGTGTGGAACACAGCTGCTACCAGTTTAGAATATTCATATCATACTTTTATGTCAGAGGGAAATTAAATTACTCACTTTCAAGAATGATTGAGTTTTTGTTTCAGCAGTGTGATCAATTCATCTTAATTAGAAACATGCAGTGAAAAGAACATATCAACATATGATACATATGAATACAGTCTCTCTACTAGACAAGCCCAAAGTTGGTAACTTAGACAATGTCTTATTCACTGTTGTATTGTTGTGAAGAGACACCATGACCAGGCATCTCTTATGATAGAAAGCATTTAATTGTTCAGGGGTTGATTATAGTTTTAGGTTAGTCCAATATCATCATGGCAGGATACATGCTAGAAGGAAGACACGGGGCTGAGAGCTTACAGCTTATATCCTGAACCTCAGCAAGTAGGCAGGCAGGCAGACAGACAGAGGTGGGTGGTAAAGGACAGGGAAGGAGAGAGAGGGGGGCGGGGAGGGAGAGGGAGAGAGGGAGAGAGGTAGAGAGAAACAGAAGGAGCAGAAGGAGGGAGGGGGGGATGGGGGAAGGAAGGAAGGAGAAAGAGAGAGATAGATACACCACACACACACAGAGAGACAGAGAGAGAGAGGGAGAGAGAGATATGAAGACAGAGACACAGAGAGACAGACTGGGTCTGGCATGTACTTCTGAAACCTCAAATCCCACTCCCAGTAACACACCTCCTCCAACAAGGACACACCTCGAAATCCTTCCCATATAGCTTTACTCACTGGTGACTAAACATGTAATTATATGAGGCTAAGGGAGCCATTCTCATTCAAACCAGCACAGGTAGGTATTAGTACTGAGTCTATGATAAAGACAGGGTCTTTACAAGCCGTCTATGCCATCTGAAATACAACACAATGACAACTAAATGTTTCCCTTTCAAAAAAAGTTTGACATCAATCTCTATGCCTATCAAAATATATTTATCAAGGTAAATTTAGAAGTTGTTAATTTTCATGTTTTACTACACGGGAAAGCCTGTTTTTAGCCCTCAGCAGACAAAAAACAGAACTATTGGTGCTCTGAGGCAATTATTAAGAACGTTCCTGATGTTCTAATTTTGTACAAAGGAGACTGGTGTTCTGTACTTTCCACGAACTGTGTAAAGCACCCTTCCATCTCTTACATGAATCACGAGTGAAAATTTGCCCATAAGTAATCAAACATTGATAAAGAATAGCTGATCAATATGTTGTTCCTATTTTCCTCTCTGGCAAAGACTACTACTTTCCTATCTAATGTTAATTATTTTTCCTTTCAAGATTAATAAAGGAACACCAATTTTAAGGTGGAATATGCTAAAGACTAAGTAACACTTAAAGGTAGGCACTGCTGTGTGAAAAGTTCCACTCAATGATATATGTTATCTATTGCCTGAATATTTTAGGAAGTATCATTATAAATCCTTCAGGAAGTTATCCGATAGAAGAATACCTTTCCTTATTGTTTGGAATGAAACCATAGCATCTGGTGAAGTGGTCTTGATGTAGATACCATGTACAAAGAATGCCAGAATATCAAGAAGGAATTTGAGTACCTGAAATTATGACTCTGAACATTAGGGGATCAGAGTCTCTCTTCTGGACTTCTCTGAGCTCTCTCTCTCTCTCCTCTCTCTCTCTCTCTCTCTCTCTCTCTCTCTCACACACACACACACACACACACACACACACACACAACCACCAACAACAATAACACACATACATGTGCATAAATAAAAAAATACTTTTCAAAAACAACCTTAAGATCTTTATAGGGAGTGGTACTGTGTAAGGGAAAGTGGAGATTTCTCTGCTTGGGTACTTTTGTAAAAAAATAAAAAAAATTGTATGA
This sequence comes from Mastomys natalensis, assembly GCA_021653895.1. NCBI lineage: Eukaryota > Metazoa > Chordata > Mammalia > Rodentia > Muridae > Mastomys > Mastomys natalensis. Next base: position 221,993 of record JAJTUV010002151.1, on the reverse strand, counting down.
CCAGAGGCATGTGTATGTATATCTGTGCCCTGAATTCTATTTCATGGTCAGTGAATACCCTTTAGTAACTATATGGGCATCCACAATTGGTCTTGGTGAGTTATATTTTGAATGAAGTTATGAGCAGGGTGGGATATAGGAAATGGACTTGAGAAAGGTTAGGAGTGAATGCTACCAAAATATAATGTATGAAATTACACAAGGATTAGTTAAAATATTATATTAAAAACCACATAACTATGTCCATCTACTTATTTACAAAGATGCTGAGAATACAATTTGGAAGGAAAAAAACACACTCTCTTTAATAAACAGTGATGAGAAATTTGGATACCTACGTATAGAATAGTGAAACTATATCCTTATCTCTCACCCTCGACAAGTCAACCTCAAATGTATCAAAGGCTTTAACATAAACCTTAAAACTCTGAAACCATTACAGGAAAAGTAGGGAAACACTTAAAAATATAGTATAGAAAAGGACTTTCTGAAGACAACCCAGTCACTCAGTAAACAAATATAATAGATATATCAGACATCATGAAAGAAAAAAGAAAAAAGTTGAGTGAAGATAGCCTACAGAATTGGAGAAATCTTTTGCTAGATCTACATCTATCAGGGGACTGATATCAAGAATACATAAAGAACTGAAATCCTAAATCACAAGAAAATAAACAAGCCAATTAATAAATGATCCAGTGAAGGGAACAGACAGTTTTCAAAAGAGGAACAACAGATAGCCCGGAAACAAATGATGAGATGTTGAACTTCGCAAGCTATCAGAGAAATCCAAATCAAAACAAAATTGCATGTTTACCTTGATGCCACGTAAGATGTCATGAATCAAACAAACAAAGGTAAGAAAGGTAAATAAAGGTAAGAAATGGTGGTGAAAATGAAGAGAAAAGAAAATCCTGGTTGTGGTGTAAACTAGTTCAGTCTCTAAGGAAACCTTGTGGTATGTAAAAACTAAACGCTATGAACTGAGCAAGTCCATATATATAATGAATGTATGTATGTGTGTATGAATGTACATACTTTCGTGTGTGTGTGTGTGTGTTAAACAACAAAGAAATAGAGGCCATGAATATGGGAGAGTGTCAGGGGATGCATGGAAAGGCTTGGATGGGAAAATGGAATAAAGAATTACTTTCAATGTAATTATATTTTAATTTCAAAAACATACTTAAAAAAAATAAAAGATAAAACTCAATATAGGACTGTCTTACACAGTTTTACCACTCCTGGATATTTTACTCAAAGCATTCTGACTTAAGAGATCACAGATACTTGCAATCCATGTTTATTTTAACACATGTTCATTGTTCGCAATAGCTAAGATATGGAACCAAGCTAGGTGTCCAGCAACAGAAAAATGGTTAAGAAAAGGTGGTGTGTTTAAATAATAGGTTGATTTTTCAGACATAAAGATGAATAAAATAATTTCATTTAGGTGGTAATGGATGCAAATGGAGACAAGTGCGTTAAACAAATTAAGCCTGTCTCAGAAAGAAAAACAATGTGGTTTCTTTAATTTGTGGCTCCTAGATTTTAAATAGTCACATAGAAACCTGTGTTCATGTAGGAATGTCAGGAGACTTGAAGATGTCTAGGAGCACAAAGGAGACCAAAAAGAGGTGAGAGAACATGAAAAGGTAGTGTAGCGGGGGTCTGAGAAGATATTCTCAGTGTATCTACAAGTGTGTATCTACAAGAGAAATTTAAAGCATCAATAAAATTCCTTTTATTATATTCCTAAAGAGAGGTTGAAAACTATATCAAAACTCATTTCAACATAGAAATGTTCAAATATGAGTATATTAATCCTGATAATGAGTTAGACAAAATCCATGTCAAGTTACAATGAAGTATTTGAACTCAAGTAAATGAAGATGACCCAAAACTATCTTATGTAAGAACTTCTAAAGAAGGATAGGGATTCAAGAAGAATGTAATTTTCAAAGAGCGCAGCATCGCAGCTGTTCCTTGTACAGTGTGTAGTTCATTGAAGACTGAATGGACAGTGCAGTTAAATCACACAAACATGTGCTTACTTGTGTCTTTATGATATGAAGATATTTGGCCCTAATAATATAATAATTATAAATAATAATCTTGGAAACTATAGCAAGGACATGCCTTACTTCTGTTAAAGTTATATCATGCACATTTTATACTACATCTATTATATATATATATGTATATATATACAGTTTATATTTTGATACAAATAGTATCTATAATATGTTAATGTGCATAATATAATTTAGTAATTGTCTGAAATTCTTTGGGCCAGAAGTATTTCCAACTTAACATTTTTCAAATTGGTGCTGTGCAGCATTTATGTCAACAATAGAGTCAAAACACAGTGTGACCCTGTTAGATTACAATGAAGCTGGAGACCTCCTTTTATGTAGTGATAACACTTGTGACGTGGTATCTTTTCATCCCATTAGTTGGAGCACTCCTGAAATGTCAAAATCAAAGATGTGCAAAACAATCCTTGGATCTACTTTCTTCCTGAGTTATTTTACCTGTGTCTAGGTCAGTGTTTCCCCTGAAATTTTACCCAGTAACTTTAATTAGAGGTGAACAGTCATGGAAATTATGATATAATATTTATACACAGTACTCAGCAGGTTACTTGTCTGTTATTGTAAATGTGCCTCCTAGCTGAGCATTGGTTTCTCCCTCAGATTACAGTTTATTTTTACATATGTCCCAAATGTCTGAAATGTCTTTCTTACAATTTTAATACATTTATTTATTTATTTATTTATTTATTTAGGGTGCATTCAGAGGCACTCATACAGGCCACACCAGCTATCCATATCAAGGTCAGAGGACAGTTTGCAGGAGTGGGTTCTCTCCTTCTATTTTACAAGTTCTGCGGACTGATCCCAGGATTTGGTTGTAAGCACCTAACCTATTATGTTATATTGCCAGCTCCTCAATCTTTCTTAGGAATTACGATATTATAGCAAAGTGTGTCTCAATGTGGAAGTGTAGGGTCAAAGAAAGAATGTCTAATTTTACCTTAACATGGAATATCAGGAAAAAATGGAGTCAAATTTTTGTTTTAGTTTGGAAAGATTTATTTAGTGCATCTTAGGTGGTATCAGCCAATATTTTCACCTGGTAGTAACACCAACTTTGCCTACTAAGAATGACATATATATATATCTGTAACTGAGCTAAATTCCTCTTAATGCCTATGGTAGTTTGTATGGCAATGCCCTTCTTTGGCCTTAGTATTTAAGCACTTGGTCCCCAATTGGTCCTACTGTTTGTGGAGAGGATGTGGCCTTGCTGGAGGAAGCTGGTAACTGGAGGCTTTGAAAGTTGATAGCCTTAACCCACTACAGTTCACTCGATTTGCCAAATGGGCTGGTATTAATTCTCAATATCTATAGAATGAGGTAGATATCCTTAATAATTAGACATTATCTTAGGAACAATTTTAGGATTATCTTAGATCTCTTAGAATCCTTAATGATTAATCTAATCCGTAATTCTAATTATTATTATTAATTCTAACCCTTACTCAGTGAAGCCACGCCACATGCTGCACATGAGTAAGACATGCGCTAATGTAGGAAAACACATCTCTCAAGCAGCACCTCTATACCTGCGGATGATAATACAAATGAGCAAATGGCTAGCTCCAATTACACTGCTACCACAGTCTGAAGTCCATTAACTGTGTGTAAAAGCAAATTACTCTTCAAAAAGTTATGCCAAAGTTATTTATGAGCTTTTAGATTACGGTGGCATAGAGTAAGCTCCTTAGAAGGATTCGCTCTTAGGATGAATTTTTATTTTGGCAAAAATTAGAATGCTTTGGGGTATTGTTCTGATTTAAAGAATTAAAACTCAGGAAGAATAATTGGCTTATGCTCTTTACATGAAAGGGAGAGCTTATTTGATGAACTTTTGACAAAACAGCTGGAAACAAATGTGTGAATATGTAAATATGCTCTCTGGAAGTATCTCCAGAAAAATTCACCACAAATGTGACTGTAAATCCATGGCTCTGAGCAGAAATATGTTTTTTTATATAAAAGTGCTGAGCAGAGTCAACATAGAGGAAGGTTGATTTTGATTTGTGGCTTTGAAGATCCTGCCGACTGAATTTATAACAAGGCCTGTTTATTGCATTGCAGGGAATAATTCCTGGTGACAAACTATTTTCAAGGACCAATTTATTATATCCAGCATTGAGGCTCTTTCACTATAAAGGGCACATAAGTCAGACCATCCTGGCTCTCACAACATGAAATACGCTGATGGGGATGTATGTATGCCAGTGTCACACATGGAGAGACAAAGCAAAACTAAGCCAATGCCTTAAAGGTGTGACAGCACATAGAACATTCAGAGGTAAAGAAATATGCATGCCTTCCAGACTTCTGTAGGAACATCACAATCTGCTACCCAGGCTCCTCATTTGGAAACAGATTCTAAAAATATCTGAAATGGGTCATCATAGTCTTCTCTGAGGGAGAGATCAAGGAAGTGAAATTACCAAAAAAGTGAAATGTAGCACCAGATGTAGTGGGTAGGAGGATAAGAAGGAGATATTACAACCCAGAATGAACTCGGAATGAATGTCTCCATGAGCGAAGAGGGAGTGGTGTTGTCGGTTTCTTCCTGTCAGTGAATGGACATGTAGAGGCCATTGCAAGGGCTCTTTGGCTTTGGAAGACAGATTGACTGTCAATCATATTCAGACCAAAGTATTTAGCAGGTAATGGAAGGTATGGCTTTTATCCAGCTGGCTATTTGTTCACTTAAAAATTGATTGGGTGGTTATGTGACTCAACTACTCACCTCCAAAAAATACCTTCACAAAGATATTTCCTACTGAAAAAGAAAATGGAGCCTGTGTTAAAATCCCCATGGAAAGAATAAGTTCTAGTTTTGACTGAATAAACTTTTCCATTTGGAAGTCAATCTTCTGTATAAACATTAAATTAACTATATAATTTCTTTAGCGTGAATGTTGTTGGGGCTATATTTTAGGGGTGCTGTAAAAACTGTTCAATAGTTAAAAAAGCTATTAATGTTCAGAAATAACTTCCACCTACATACCACCTATGCTCAAAGCTCTTATGCAATGGTGGCGTGTCTGGAGGTGGAGGTCAGAGGACTTCATGCAGGTTGGATTGGAAATTAGGCTGGAGAATGGTTCTATTAACCTTTAGTGCTTGTAAAACTCTCACCTACTTCCTGGTTCATGTCTGGTTATGAATCAATTTGGTTGTGTTAATAGAGCTGTTGCCCTTTTCTTCTCATTGTAGGCATTAACAAGTTACCAGAAAAGCAGGCTATGAAAGAGACGCTCATTAGCTAGTGTTAAAGATTCAAAGATAATTGAAGTGAATGAAGAAAATAATTTGGGCAAAAAAAGACAAGGGCAAATATCTTTAAAAGCATAGGACAAGCATACAGGCACTGTTTTCTTTGGGAGATATCAGCTACCTGTGTTATATCATTTTCAGGGTTCTAAAACTGACTAGATACTGGGAGGGGATGGAAGGAAGGAAAGGCATAGTTCAGGGTATTGAGAAATGGGATCAATATTATTAGAGACCTTGTTTAACAGCAGCACATTGAAATTAAGAGCCAGCTCCATGGAATAGCCTCTTATTCTAAACCATGTGGGTGGCCCTGGTTGGGGGTATTTTGCATGGAATCACCACCATTAAAGGGCAAAGGGGCATTGGAATGGACCAAAGACAAGAGCAGAAGGAAGCCATAACATTTCTCTCTGAAAACAGACCTGAAAATATGTCAGCACAAAGCTATAATTTCTTCTCGTATCTACTTAGCTAAGGCTGACAAATAAAGCTAGCATAAACTCCAAACCTGGGAGGAGAACAGTTACCTCATTAAGGCAAAGCCCATTAACTTGCCATCATCATGTGGCTGCATGCTGTGCTATGAATACATTAAGGGTAGATTCAGAAGCATTTTTTTTTCCTGTTCTTGGTTGATGTGCTCTCAACCTATGCAAATGCCACCCATCATTCATATACCAAAACAAAGAAGGACAAAGAAGGACAAGAAGGACAAAGAAGGACAAAGAGGGATGTTTGTCCTCATGCCCCAGTGCAGCTCTAACCAAGGCCATAAGGATGGAACATAGCGTTCATGGATCACATGTTTTCAACAGCTTCTGCCCCATAACCGATATCAAAGACTGTGTGGGCTCAATGCATAGTCAAGGTGCTCTTCATTAGCGTGTGGAGCCCATTTTCCCTGACAGATTCAAGTTTTTTTTTAAAAAAACTGCTTAAAAAAAAAAAAAGGAGAAAAGGTCACCTGACCATGAACAAGATGAGGTTACAGGCAAGGAACACATTGGCTTTATAGAGCCTTCAAACTCCCCTCTTTTCAACAGGCCACTTAAAAAAAGAAAAGAAAAAAACTATTGTTCTTTAATAATTCCTTGGGAATTGATAACCAAAGAATAATAGAGAAACTGGATAGGGCTTGAGAGTCAGACAAAACCATAGAACTTCTCTCATTGTAAACTATACAGAACTGGTGTGAGAGCTCAGGTAACCTGCACCAAGCCTCTAGGGTAGGGGAGGGGTGGGAACAAATCACATGTAACACCTCTCCAAATTCAAGTTCCATCTTTATTTGCTTAACTCCTCAATCATCTGAGTCATACTTTTATCCTCTTTCTTTGTCTGCCAAGAAACAAACTAAGCACATGATTTTTCAAAGATAAAGCAACTAATGGATGGGTGAATGAAAAAGTGAATGAATGTTACTACCTTCCTTTAAATGAGAGAGTAAAGAGAAAAAGAAAAAAAAACACACCTTTCAAACATTTTAGTTTGAAAGTCTTCAAAACCTAGGAGTGTGTGCCTGAAGCTATAGCACTTGCCCAGAATGTTCAAGGTCCTGGATTTGTTCCCTGATTTGTTCCCTGTCGCTGTAAAAGTAAATAAGTAGATAGATGTTGAAATCACATATTGTTTTTGCTTTTAGCTGCTCTCTTCAAGACCATGAACAAAAGCAACATGAAGAGGAAAGTGTTATTGGTTGATATGTCCTGGTAACTGTCCCTCATTGGAGGAACCCAAGACAAGACTAATTCAGAAACCTGGAGGAAGGAACTGAAGCAGGGCCATGGAGTAGCTCTGCTCACTAGCTTGCTATCCATAGCTTCTCAACTTCCTTTCTTATACAGCCCAGAACTATTTGCCTAAGGATGGATTGACTGTCATGGGTCTAGGGCCTTCCACAGCAATCATTAAATAAGAAAATGCCCCACAAACTTGCCTCCAGGCCGATGTGATGGAGGTATTTTCTAAATTGAGGTTATCACTATCTTGATGACCCTATCTTTGTCAAGTTGACAAGGGACTAACAAGCACAGATAGATAGAAGATTGGAAGATAGTAAATCGATAGCTGAAGCCAAGGAGACTTTGTATATATGACTATTAATTTGGTGGTCCCCTAAAAGTTAGACCTAGATTCACACCTCCTTTCTGTACCTACAAAGTTTTCTTTTCACTAAAGCTATCTTAGCTTCTTCCCCAGGGCATTTTTTTTTCATATCTGTATCTTCTCCTTTGACCTCCTGCAGTGTGTATTACCTCTGTTTCCATGCTGTATTTTGTCATTTATTCCTCATCTTTCTTATGCATTTCATTTTTATTATCATTTAACTCTATGAATACTCTCACTCCTATCAATAATGCAAACTAGTTCTTATAAATATAAAACAATTACATTTATGGATATCTCCATAACAATCTTTATCAGTGACTTTTTAAAAAAATATTATATATCAGGAAAAAAGCTAAAATGAAAGAAATGGACCAACACAAGGTTCTCTACTGAGCAGGTTGTAAGGCTGAATCAGGTTGCAACCTTCGGAGGTCACTTGAGATATGTTATAGATCATTCCATGTCGGTCTCATTTGCGAATTAAAGAGGTTGTGATATTTACTCCCAGTTTCTTTTGTCATTGGTTAAGGTTAATCCCCAACCTTATTCAATCACAGAGTATTATGTGAAAAGTCCTGGAGGGATGAGGGGTAGAAGCAGAACACTAATTAGGTCTGCTGTGCTATGCATCTGTAATATCAGTGTTTAAGAGGCTGTGTAATCCCAAGAAACTGTGCTTGGCGGACTCCTTCATTTCAATTATAAAGAAGCAGTCCATGGTTTTACTGGGAGAAGTACAAAAGAGTAAGATTATTGCAGATACTTCCACATACAGACCTGCTAAAGCATATGTCTTACAACTATGAAACAGCATGTCCCTTTCTTCAAGCCTGACCTTGCTTTCAGCTTGAGTTTTCCAGAACCAAGATCTTGAGAAGTCTGGTGAAAGTAAGGATGGTGGTCAGACCTAGGATAATGCTGTTTTAAAAGACTGATGTAAGAGCACAGAACCTGCTGGGTTTCTGACAAGGTAGAATTGGCAAAATTAACATTTATAGCATCCTCAACACGAGAGCTTCCAGCTGGGCAGCCACTATATCAGTTCTAAATAAGCGTCTACACTCTGTTTTTCAAAGGTCTCTGAAAGAAAGGATATGAAGTTTTAATTAGCAAGTTTCAATCAACTGAGATTGAAAATGTAACCTCATATCCATAAAAAGTTTCAAGGTGAAGTTCCATGGGTAGAAGCATCTATCAGGAGAGCTCAACGTTCATGTCATTTTGCAAATCCAACATGAAAAAAGCAGGCCAGAAGTTTCTCCTAAATGTATGCCCAACTTCAGCTCCCCAGTGGAAAAGAAAAACAATTTTGTTTTTTTTGTTTTTGATTCTTATTTGTTTGTTAGTCTGGTTATTTCTTTGTTTTTGTTTTGTTTTCTCCATTTTCTTTCTGTTAGCATTTTGTCTAGGCTCTGCCCCACAGTTATCTGGCAACAGACAGGTGTGACTGGCTCACTATAGAAGGGGTTGCTTGGCCCCTCCTCTGTCTCTTGCCTTCTTGCTCTCGCTCTGTCTTCTAGTAACCTCCCTCTTTCTCTCCCCATTCTCCTCCCCCTCTCTCTTCACATACTCATGGCCAGCCTCTACTCCTCTATTCTCTTTCTCTCTCTCTGCCTTTCTCTGTCTCCACTACCCTCTCAACTCCCCTCCCCATGCCCTGAATAAACTCTATTCTATCCTATACCATCCTGTGGTTAGTCCCTCAGGGGGAAGGGATGCCTCAGTCCGGGATCACAAAGGCACACTCTTCCCCAACACCTGACTACACATCCACCATATTCTCTCTTCTTATTTATTTTTATTTTTTTTATAAAACACAACACTTTCACTTTCTCAGGCATGCCACGTGTAAGAAATTTTGACACATTTAGATATAGGCACCCTACATTCTTGGGTGGCTTCTGATGACTGTATAAAGATCCTCCTGCATAAGGTTCAGGGTAAGGGGTTGAAGATATCCATTCTCCTCTCTAGACAAGGATTCCACAGACAGAGAAGAACAAAGGAGACATGAGAAGAACAGAGAAGAGCTGGCTTGTGGTATAGACCCGAAAAGTGTAGAAGCAGAAAGAGAGGCGTGAGGAACAACAGGCAATCCAATGAAGGAAGGTATGGGAGCTCTTCTTCTTGCTACTACAAATTAATGGCAAGAATATGAGCCTGCATCGTCATCTCTATTCTGGAGGTGATCTCAGAGTGCTTATGTCAGATAAAGTTTAGAAACAGTGTTATATGTATGTTTGTTTGTATACACGGCAAATGTATGATTTTATTTTAGAGTACATTCATCATGAGGAACCAAAGGTCAATATTTTATTGTAATTTATTTTTAGCTCCAGAGATGCATATGGAGAAGGAGGTGACTTTTTCCCCATAATACATAGAATAAGGCTGTAGAGACGCCTCAGAGGTTAAGAGCATGTACTGATCTTCTGGAGGACACAAATTACATTCTGAGAACACCAGCAACTTCTCCAAAAGATCCACAATCTTTTATGGCCTCACTGGCTCCTGCATCCATACCCAGACACACATTCATACTGTAATGCAAAATAAAATAAATTTTAAAAAAGAGATGTGTAGAATAAATGCCACAAGATAAACATTGGCCAATGTGATTTAAAAAAAAAAAAAAGGTAACTATTTGAGGAGAGAGCTGGTAATTCAAGATAACAGGTAGTTAAGTGTTTATTATTGCAAAATAAATTCAGAGTTGTCCTTCATATCCACAAAGTCACTCAAAACAGAAAGGATGGGTACAATCAACTGTGACAACAAAGTTAAACTCTTCAAAGGCTTATCCAAAGGGGAAAAAAGCCCTCTGACAAACATTTCTAAAGATAAGCAAAATGTTTGTTTCATCAAGAAGAAATAAGAATTTTTTATCTTGAGTATCTGTCCCAAATTTTAGAATCAGTAGATGACCTGATCACGCACCTAATTAGGCGTGCCAGAGGAAAATTCACCTAAAGAATTAGCTCTCTTATGGTTTCCTTTTTTTTTTTTTCCCTTTTTACTTTTGGTGCTTTATTCTAGAGCTGCCACACAGCATTTTTCCTTAAACAATAAACAACTGATTCAGTGAACACGACAATAAAATATCAGTTTTTGTTAGTACTTATATACCTCAAAGACTTGTTGACCCTTCAAGTGACTCTTTACCCAATGCTCAGTTTCATGACTGTGTGGAAAGCACTGACCTTTTGACTGTCATGCTGTTACCAAATCTTGCTTCCCAAAGGAATCACTTTCCTAATTGAAATAAAACCAAGAACCATATCTTAATTTCTTTTCCCATTGCTATAAAATATCCTAACACAATGACTTAAAGGAGAAAGCATCTAATCTTGCTTGCACTTCGCACTGCAGTCCAATAAGGTGAGGAAGTCTAGGCAGCAGGAGCTTAAAGCACTTGGTTACACTACATCCACAATGGATGCCTGCCAGTGCTCAGATCTTTTCATTCATTTTGCACAGACCAGAAGTCCCTACCTAAGTAATGGTATCACAAAAAAAATTAATATGGGTATTCCCAAGTCAGTTTTTCAACATAATTCCATATAGACATGGCTGAGTTTTGCAGATGATTCTAGATCCTGTGAAGTTGATCATGAACACTAAACATAAACCTTAAGATGGAGGAAGGAGTCAAAGGGGGGAAGACTGAGCTCTAACTTTGTCTCCCAAGTTTAGCCTCCCTCTGCTGATCCATCTTCTAAATTTTGATAAACTTGATTCTGCTATGTTGCTTGTGCAAATTTGGACTGCTTCCCCTCTGTTTTCTTTAGCTCAATAGTGTTAGGATTCAAGACCATCAAACCTTACTAAATACTAACAGAAGGTCAAAGAAGTGATTTGAAAACAGTCTACATAAAATACACACAATGCAGAGCTGGTTAGCTTTCAGCCAAATTCAGAAGAAATAATCTAGACTTTATAGATATAATTACTGCTATCATTAGGCAAAAGAAAATAAGCGGGTAATGATGCCAACTCCTATGTCACACACAGGCATATGAGGAAATCGTGTAAGGGGCCTGTGTATCTGCTATTAAAGTTATATGCCATAGCCTCCAGAAAAATCATGCAATGAAAATTTTAACTCTAAATCTAAAATAAAAACCATACAGGCATACACAAAGGCAGTGTTTCACACCTAAGCTTCCCCAACACTAGCTCCAAAGAACATTTCTGTATACTCTATCTTCAAGGTCAGTGTGGGCAGAGACATATTTATTCAAACAATGGTGACTGATTTTTCTTGAAAATTGCTAGCAAGCTCAGCTATTACCAGGAATTTAAAAGCATTTATAATTAAAGGAACAAAATTCTAGGCTGGGGAGATGGCTCAGCAGGTAAAATTGCATGTGAAGCCCAAAGATCTGTGTCTATTCTCTTGTGACCTGCAATTTGATCACAGACCCATAGTGAAAGCTAAGACCAACACCTAAAAGTTATCCTGTGACATCCACACATATGCTATGGCATGTCTGTGCACATATTCACATACACAAATCAGAGAGAAAGAGAAGAGAGAGAGAGAGAGAGAGAGAGAGAGGAGAGAGAAGAGAGAGACCACATCATGGACATCACTACCAGCACCACTATCACCACTAACAACTACAACAAAAATAACTAATAAACAAGAACACAATTATAAAGCACCCATAGTAACCCATAGCTACCTCCAAACTAAAAAACTCTAGACCATTCTATCTTCTTTATTTTGCTCTCTTTTTTTATTTGCTCTGAATAAGTGTATACAATCTATTAAGTGCACAATGCAACATTCAAAGCCTGCATGCATGGTAGATTTATAAATCAGACAAACAATATCACACATTGTGTCACGTGTCATTTATTTGTCCTGAGAACAACTAAAATCTATTATTAAGCATTTTTCTACTAGGTAGTCCCCCTCTTTACAATGCAATTATATATTGCTAAATCAATCATAAATTTAAAATATTATAAATTGAAAATGCATTTATTATTTTGTTGTATTTTTTAAAATTGATTAAAGTATAACTAACATATAATTCAGTGCATATACTTGGAAAAGTTTAGAATTCAGTTATGTTTTGGTAATTATATACATGTGGACACAGATATCACTTATGGACCCCTACATATTGTGATCATTAAGGGAAAATGAACATATTTATCACCTTTAAAGGTTTCCTACATTCTCCTCTGACAGCATTGATAATGATAAGTGAGCATAGACCAGAGTAAACTACTCCTTCCAGTTGTGTCTTTATATGAGAAAGAAACTATTCTCTAGTTACCCTTCAATAGAGTACAATTACCATTCACATGGGCTAAGTTCTGGTTACCCATTATCTCCCAGTGTTCTACCTTTTAATGTGATCATTTGGTGATTATTATTCAACATATCAATTGATCAGAAGGAGTCACAAACACCCAGACTGTAGCATACCCCCTTTATAACATTTATTTATATATTTGAAAAGAACTATGCATGAACTATGGCACATGCGTTGTGCTCAGAGAACTACTTGTTGCGATGTAAAGCGGGTAATGTGCTATGAAATGCTGGGAGGTGGTTCAGTTTTGCATCGAATAGTCAAGGTAAACATTGTCATTAAAATGACATCAGCAAATATCTGAAGAAACATAAGATGTGTTGCGCAAATAGTTAATGAGCAATTGCATATTGCACTCAAGAACCTATAGAATTTGACATCTTACATACTTTCTGCTGCTGTGGAAGCTATTGGGATCTTGTTTAAAGTATTTGTACAACCATATAGCAAATGTAAACGTAACTATCAACTATATTTCATTAAATCTTGTTGCTCCAAATATCCCATGTTTTGAAATATGTGTGTGAAATGGCCAATTTTTTCTAAAAGAGATAAAAGGATGGAAAATTATTTATAAGGATGAATAAAGAATAAAATAACCACACACAACTATACACATTGGTAACATAGAGAGAGGGAAAGGGAGAAGGACAGGGACAGGAAAGGGAGGAGAGGGAGAGGGACAGGGAGAGGACAGGAGGGAGAGAACATTGTTGTAACTCCAGAATTACCTTCTTTTTTAATCCTATAGACTGAATGTTTGTGTGTCCACAAAAAATATGCAGAAGCTCAACCCCTACAACAAGAGTATTTGAAGAAAAGCCATGGGACTGTGTATTTAGTGTTTGAGATAAGAACCTTTTGAGCATGATTTGTATCCTTGGAAAAGATGTGCTTGTTTCTTTTATGGAAGGACACAGAAAGAAGATAGGCAGCAATGTCCATGAGCTAGGAAGCAGACCCTCGCCAAACACCAAATCTACCAGTGTCTTGGATTTCAGAGCTTCCAGAACTGTAGGAAACTAAAATCTATTGTTAATAAGTTACCCTGTTTATAGTATTTTGTTATGCCAAAATAAATATAGGTAGTTAGGAAGGTTACTTTCCTATTGTCTTCTTTCTTGTAGAAATGTTGGTACATGCCAGCACATTAACTCTGATGGGAAAACACAATTATTTAACTCAGATCAATCCACAGGACACAAATGCTTTCCATAAAAAATATATTTGGGGTTTTAAACATTTTTAAAACTATAAAATAATTCAGGTCAATTCAACTTTATTAGGTAATCAAATTAAGAAAATGTTGACATCTGTATGGCCTCTTATCCATTCCCATCCAAAAGCTCAATATTTTCTTTTGGAAATAATAAATTCTAAGCATGAGAATGACCTAATAACATTAGAGGTAAACATGTTTCTCTGAATGCAACAGGAATAGAATGCAATGTGATACTCCTGAACTTTGCATATGGCAGGTTACTCAAAGAAGAAAGTTTCCATTGTCTGATTAGAATCTATAGTGTATCTTTCCAGGAATGGCCAACCTGAGGAAGAATTCATTCCTGGGCACCCATGCCTCACAGTGATTTCTGGAAGGCCATTTTTTGCAAGGTGGCTATATTTAGTAGAACTCCACTCTCAGAAAAGTGGCACAATTTCCAAATTGTGACTTTACCAGAACTCTTTTCTACCTGTTTTTGATTTGGAAACTTCCTATAAGATCTAGGCCTTTTAAGACTGGAATATGCATGTAAGTTCCCACATAGCTTATCACTGGTTAGAACAGGGTGCTGGAGGAAGAACAGCAATGTTACACAGGAAGACTAAGTCTTCTGCATTTTATACACCACGATGTACCAACTTGTCTTCTCCACTTCACACACACACACACACACACACACACACCAAAATCCTAGTTGTAAGAAGATAGTTATAATTACAGAAACATAATGCTGCTATTTATGCAAAGGGTGGGACTGTGTAGATATGTAGAGAAAGAAACAAAAACAGATGCATATGTTCAATTTCAGGAAACTAATATCATTGTACATACTGTGTTTCAAGACATAACAGCAATTTAAAAAAACTAAATGGGAGTGGTCACTCATATAATATTTAGCTGGATGCATGTCTGGTTTTCTCCTTTCCTCTTAACAATGTCAATAATGATGAGTTTAGTAATAATAAAGATTAGTTAGGTCAGAGAGTTAGGAGGTGGCCAATATAATGCTTAATAAAAATGGATCCAGATGACTCAGATACCTGAAGCTTTAGCAATTCAAAAATTCAAAACTAAATATAGAAGGAATAAAAGGTCCAAGGAACAGCTTAAGGAGTACACAAGTAGAAAGAAAAAGAAAAGTTTAAAATAAAGTCAGAATTTATAAAGATGCAACTGTATGTGTAATAGCAAGAAGAAGCAAATCCAGAATGAATAGAAGATGTGATATATCATTTGCAACAATGACCCGACATTTGTCAGTAACAAGAAAAAGGGAATCAAAAAAGGAAGCTTAATGATTTTCATTCCATAAATGTTAACTGAATGCCAATCCTAAATACCAGGTATTATATCATGTGCTGAGATCAAGGGCTTGTTGAAACAATGATTTACAGTGGGTGCCAGTGGTGAAAGGGCTGTATCATTTCATGCTAATGGTCAACTCCCTTGGAAATCACTGTTAGTGCTCTGAAGTAAAGCCAAAGCAGAAGGAATAGACTGATATTTTTAAATGAAGATGAGGGTTTTAGAAAGAAAGCCTAATGGCATCTGTTTGGAAAGAATTGCCTTTATTTTTAGGAACTACAAACATATTTAATAAAAAACTGTTCCTATCAAACAAATGTGAACATGGTTAGCTACAGGCATGCAATGTATTACAGAGTTTACTAGCAGTGCATTTCTGAATTAATAGCCACATTTAGAGTATGTAGTCATACAATTTATTTTCTTAAGACAAAAGTAACTATGATGCCAACTATGCTTTCAAATGGCTAAATATAATAATAATTAATAATATTATATATAAATATATTTTATATACATTATATAATATATATTTACTTTTGAGGAGGGAAAGGGCTCATCACCCAGGTCCAAGGCTGCCTGTAGTATCAGCAGAGAAAGATAAATGCAACAAATGGATGTCCAGACACTGTTGTGTTTGAACAGGTTAGTAAGATTCGTGTCCTGATTTTTCACAATGTAAAGGGCAGCAGTATAGACAAAAGTGAAAACAAACCCATCTCTAGAATTTCAGAAATGCTATCAAAATGTCATCCACACAGAAGTAGCAGAGAAGCCTGTGTACATACACCACAGTTAGCTCTAGATTCCATTGCTGGAAACACAGGGCAGATTAATGGCAAATTTGACAACAAATAACAGCACAACAAATAAAGACCACATTACAAGTCCCATCCAATCCTGCTGTGTCATAATGCTAAATTCATACTGTAGAGAATGTATGGGTCATTATCAAATTGCTCAAGTGTCACATGGCTCAACTCTTGGCTGTAAATGTTCCTAAAATACCATGTTTATAATATTGAAAATAAAGTTCATAGTCCTGGCTTCAAGACTACCAACTAGTTGTATCTAAACTGCTTCATCGAAGATTCTGCTCTATTCCATCAGAGAAACTTCCATACAAAAAGTTTCATATATCTTCAGATTCTGTGGACATTGCCAATCAACACTGTTGAAGGACCTGTGAAAATCACACCTTTTTTCCACCAGCTTCCTTTCTTCCCAACTGTGATGTATTGAACATAGGCTCATAGGGAGTCACACTTTACCTTTTGGAGTAGGTGTGACCTTGTTAGAGGAAGTGTGTCACTGGGGGTGGGCTTTTCAGTTTCAGAAACTCACACCAGGCCCAGTGACTTCTTGTCTCTTCTGGCTGCCTTCAGATCCAGACGTAGAACTCTTAGCTGCCTCTCCAGCATCATGTCTGCCTGCATGCCACCACGCTTCCCACTATGATGTTAATGAACTTAAACCGCTGACCTGTGAGGCAGTCCCATTTAAAATGCTTTCCTTTATAAACGTTGCAATGATCACAGTGTTTCTTCCCAGCAATAGAAACCCTTACTGACACACCAACTTAATGTTCACTTTCATTAAATGTGTAATCAAGCAAACAATATGTATTCACCGAACTTGTAATCTGTGCTTGTCACTGGGCTCTCATTATGGATGAGAAAAGAAAGAGAAATTCTACATCACAAATACAAACCTAGCAAGGGACAAACTGAAGAGTTTGACATATTGCACAAGACAAAGCCTCACATCAAGGTCACGTGCAACAAAACACTTGTGAATTACAAAGTGAAAATGAACTCATATCTTTGGTTGCGGAGCCTTTAATGGCTGAGCCATCTCTCCCATTTCTACAGAGCACAAAATAATGGCCCCCAGTTTCCACTAACATGCTCTTCTCTGAGAGCTTTGTTTATGTTCTGCATTGCAAACATTTAATAGACCAAGAACTTGTAATGCTTACCACACTGGTCTCCATACTGCTAATTTTCAACAGGATTAGCTGAGCTTTCATGTGTCCAGCCTTTGTCTTTTTAAAACTATATTTACATCGTTCAAAGCACACACAAGCTTAGATGTTCAGCTGATTTTGATGAGGAACACTGCAAATGTGCTCCTAACCTGAAAGCATGCACGCATCATTAGAGCTACTGCTTTGAAAGCTGGAGAGCCGTTAGTGTCAGAAAGGTAAATGCTAGCATGGAAATCCTATGTTTTATTGCCATCATTCGTGCCTAGAGCAGACTCCTGACACCGAAAGAAACCAAGTAGCCTATGTATCACTTCTGCATTAGTGCCTTTGTGACTTTGGTGAGCAGAGACTAGTGTCTTTTCATAAAAGTAATGATATCCAGTGAGCCCCAATACTTTGCAATAATGGAGAAACTCACTGCCATATTGTGACAGAGTTGTTATACATTTATAAAGTGGAGTTTTACTTTAGATAGTTAATGTATTCATGTATTGTCATCAAGTGGGTTGCTGTTTGCATTTCGTTAAGTGTTTTATTTTTCACTTCTATTTAGTGTGCAGAGCTTTGATTATTTGTGGGTTATCTTTTTCTTCTTGTTGCTGTTATTGGTAAATATTTCATGTCTTAGTTCAAAGAGTTTATAGCATGTTCTACCTTCCAAAGCAGTATAAGATAAAATTTTTTAAAATAGATTTCATCCGCAAATGCTGACATTGTCAATAGTGTTGAATCTCTGACCTATAAAATAGGTTGTTGAGTCTAGAGTGCTGAATCAGAGGTTAATAGCACTGACTTCTCTTCCAGAGGAGCTTATTTCAATATCCAGTACCACAATGCAGCTCATAGCTGTCTGTAACTCCAGTCACAGAGGACCTGACACGCTCCTCTGGCTTCCCTGGGCACTATACACACGTATGGCACAAAGACATGCATGCAGGCAAAACACCTATACATGAAGGTTGTTTTCCAAAAGGACCAAACTTATCTGCCTTAATTCCTAAGGATGAAATGAGCAATAAAATTATATAATACCTTCTGGTATTATGTTAGCTTCCAATATTTTCTTATTGAAACAGACTCCATATACTGACTTAGCAGACAAAATTTAAAGTGAACATTAATAAGCTATCAATGGAGATGAAGGAAAAACAATCTTGAACTACAAATTGCATTGTATGTATATTTAAAAATGTCATAACAAAACTAATATTTGTACAATTGCTATAAGCTAATGAATAAGTCCCCAAGAAGATGTAATATGTAATTAATTTAAAAAATTCTTTTCGTCCCCTGAACCTTCATCCAGCTGATACCCTGTTCTGAAAGATATCTGTACTCCCCCTGAACACTATGCTCTGGTGTCATCCCCTTCCCCATGTCCTGCCTTTTTGTGTTTATAACCCCTGTGTGAATAAGTAAATTATGACTTGATTTAAATAATTAAATAAATTTTTAAAAATGTAAAAAAAAAAAAAAAAAAGAAAAAATTCTTTTCTCTCTCTCTCCCCCTCCCCCCACTCTCTGACAACCTATTAAAAGTCAAGAAATTATCCCTCCTACTTAAAATGACCTGTAGCGTGTAATTCCCACTGAGTCACTGTGCCCTTTCATGAACATGTAGAGCCTTCTTTTTTTCCCCTCTATTAAGTGGGTTACAAAGCCACAGAAGTTTCTTTTTCTAAGAGCATTTGCTGTTGTATCTTCACTTGTTAGTCTATACTGATATTTCTAAGTTTCCCTTATTTTGCAACATTTCAGCGGTATCTGATCATCTTCCAAATGATTAAATGACAAAGCAGTCACAGGAGACAATGAGAATGACTGGAATTTTGTTAGGAGTAGCAGCTTATTCCATTTCCCATCGGATCAGTGGATCAGGTCAGCACTGAGGCTGAAGTCATCGTATTCTAAGGTCATTTTAGTTTGTCTTATAGGAAGACTCATTAGAAATCGAGCTGTAGTCATTCAGTCCTAGACATCTATGCTTTCTAGTGACAAAGTTAATTTTAATATAGGTATTAAATCTACATAAGAAATAAGGTGTGTTGTCATTGATACCTTCGTTCTTGAAGAATTCATGCCATTAACCTCTTCCTGTAGTCCAGGAAGCCTTAAGAATACATCGGCACTCATGCTAACTTTCCCAAATCACTGTTCAGACAGTGCTTGTCACACCCTAGTAAGACGCAGCTACTAGAGTCATCAAACTCAGGAAAGTCCAAGAGAAGATATGTATATCAATAATATAGAGTGACCTCCAGTGTGAGTTCAAGTAAGAAATCCAGAATCATTTTTTATAATCAATTCTATCTAAAGATATATTTGACATCTCCTCTCTATCCAGTTACAGGAGAACATAAATAGTGTATGACTCAAGGTCAGATATTAAGGTGTAGGGAAACAGGTAATAGTCAGAAGAACTGTTTAAATGTATTTGTAACACCTGTGAGACAATACAATGGAGGCAGTTTCACGAGCAGCTAGAAAGTTCAGTGACTGCTGGTTTGGCCAAGCTGTAATGACTTTGAACAAATATTTTTAATAGAAAGAGAAGGTACTAACAACATGCATTTCTGTAAAATAAAATACTAATGGAAACTAAATTAAAAACAAACAATGCATTAAAACTGAACAAAACACCTGAGAAATATTTACATGAAATGTAGAGGAAGTTTAATCCAGCAACATGGCCATTCTGGCAAGAATTTAAATTCAAAGACTTTCTAGGTCTGTGTGATCTGGCTGGAATATAGACACACCCTTTCCCTACACAGCTTTAATCCCAAATGTAAGTTTAGTTTGTAGAAGGAAGCAGCCATGTTGGAAACTGAGAGCCAGATAAAGCAATGATTCAGAGAAAGATCTGACAGATGAGTCAGAGGTAGGATATGCGCAACTCTCACAAGGACGGATACAGAGGCTACTTAAGAGAGCATTACAAAGAAAGAGGTCAGTTCAGTTTGGTGCAATTCAGTGAAGTTCAGTTGAGAGGCAGTTTTACTGGGATGGTTTACAGAGCCAGTGTTGCAGAAAGAAGAAAGCTAGGCACAGGTGAAGACAGAATGACCCAAAGAATAAAAGTCAGAAGATTAGAAAATATTGACAAAGTTATTATAAGGCCAAACAAAGCAATTAAGTCAGGAATCAAGAGAAGCCAATTTGAATCAGTCAGCTTGGAGAAGAGTTTGGGACAGAACAGTGGAGTTGAACTAGTTAATGAAAGTTTGGAAAGAACTAGAAAAGGTGAGCTTATTCAGCAGTAAGCCTCTGAGATAACAATTACATCTGTTGAATAAAAGTTACGTTTAAAATAAAATGCTTTCCAATATCTTTTATAACCAGTTGTAAAGGACTATTCATCCACCCAACCACTCATCTCACCTATCTTACTCAGTAATGGCTGCTATAAACAAGTGTCACACAGTCACATAAAAGAACATAAACATTATTTCTGCTAGTCCAGAGACTGAAAAGTGTGAGATTTGAGGGTGAGGTTCCTGGACAATCCTTATGCTTGTAGACTGCCAACTCTTCGTTGTTCTTGTGGCCTAAAGAAGGCAAGAGAAGGCTTAGGATCCTTTTTAAAGTACTCAAATTTCATTGTCAAGATTTCACGACCTGAGATCTCCCAAATGTCATTAAATCAAGAGTTAATATTCCAACATATGAATTCAGAGCTACATAAATATGCTACCCACAATATCATCTCAAAAGAATATGTTGTATCCTATTGTGTTTATTGGAAGTAGTTCGCATTTCTGGTGTTTCTCTGCTTTCCATCTCTAATCTACTCTGTGTCTTCTTAAACATCTGCTCATACATTCCTAAGTGGGTGATTGCTAAGATTGTATATTTCCCTTGATGCTAAACTACTATAATACAAAAAGCTTGCATACCTAACTGGCAAGTGTCTGATTTTCCTGTTCTTCTCTGTGCTTTTGTGTGCTGTGCACTGGTATTAACCACTACTCACTTAGTATATACATTATATTGTTTAGTATATACATTATAATGTTCACAGTATATAAGACAGTGGTGCCTGCAATTTTTTTCTACTGAACATGGTATATAGCTTCTAAAACATTTGGAGTTCACTGAATAATTTAATACAGTTATTATCATTAATTAAAAAAAAAAAGAAATAGTGTTTCCTGAACAAAACAGACCAGGCACATATGAACTCCCAGCAGTTGTGACAGCATGAAGATTTGTACAAGATTTAGTGTGACAAAATCTAAGCCTGGGTGCGAAAGGGGAGCCTGAATTCTACCCCTTAGCTGAGGAGCTGTCGGTAATAATTGCCAGGAGAAGGAGAGTTAGTTTATTTAATGATGTTGCTCCTGGTAGGTGGACATGCTCCCATGGTTGGTCATATGTATACAAGCAGTATAAATTGGACTCAAATGGATTTAAATAATGAGGACACAAAGTTGAGTGACTATAGCCTGAGATAGTTACTCAAACAACTAATAAAAGTATTGAAAAATTTAAAAACTGTATTTATTTCTAGTCTTGACTTTGACAAGCTTCAGCTTCTACTCGTCATTTTATTTCTTACTCAGTGTTCTGAAGGTATTCCAAACCTAAGACTTCCCTCTTACTTTCTGGGGGATTCTCTAACATTAACTCTTAAAATCGTTCTCTACATTTCACTTTCCTTTGTTAGTCAGTGACATAGGAATGCTGGACTTTCTGGATCTATAGTTTTCATGTCTCCCAACCCTTCCTTCATTGTTTCAATGTTCACATCTTTATACCACGTTATTCTGATTTATCATTTGCTCTTTAGATGTTTTCTTTCCTTCTATTTAATGTAATTCTTTCTTCTTTTTACTACTACAACTGTATCGCAAAAATCTCATAAGTTGAAATGGCAATTCTCAAAATTTCTTCTTGATTTGCTCTTATTATATTATCCCCTGTACTTTTTCTTTTAGTGTTCATACATTCCATTCTTTATTTCTTAACAATTTTAAAAATATTTACTTGAAAGTATTTCTGATTATTCAATTATTCTTATTTTGTGGGACGTGAGTAGCACAGCTTGATAAATCTGTAACACGTTTTTCACCATTTTCATTTTTTCCTAATTGTAGAGTCATCTCCTGTGACATCCATCCAGGCTCAACACCAGCTGTGCAGCACTCAGCTGTGAAGGAAACTCAGCTTCAGAAGACAGTTCAGTTCCTACTTCCCAGATTTCCCCCCATTTTTTAGCATCTCTGCTGGCAATCATTATCTGATTCCATTTAAATAATTACATGGGATTCTCATGATTTTGGAACAGAGGGAAGGAGGCTCAACATGTTAAATTTCCAAGCCATTCTCTTGAATCAAAAACAGTTCATTGGCTTTTCTCTTAGCTTTGTTTTCAATTCAGGTATAAACCAGAAGAATCTTTTTTAATATGGTTGAGTAAGGAAGTGACAGAGACAGCCTGTCACTGCATATTCTGAGATGGTGCTCTAGGAAGGCATGGGAACAGAGAGCATGTGCCTGTGGGAAGAGCGCTGCACTGACCATTGCCAACATCTATTTTTAGGCTCTGCTCTGACTTTCGAAATTGCCTGAGGGAATAGCTGCCATCTCCACTCCCTTATTGATGTCCTCACTAATCTTTCCTTTCAAATCAACTTATCAACTTCTGTTATGAAATGGTCAGGAGATTGTAAGCCCTAAGTATTATGAACCTATAAACTAGGCTCTTAAATAAAGGAATTGGCCAATTATGCTTTTCTTTTTCATTTCCTCTCCTTATCCTTGTGCAAACACAAGAGGAAATCCATTCTTTTTATCTCCGTGCCTAGATCTCATTCACCACACTAAAGAAAGTATTTCTGTCTTTTATATACTCCTTTTCAACTTCCTGAAGTGTTGTCATCTGCAAATAGCATAAAATCTTACAAAAATTTGACCTTACCATTCTACGTAAATGTCTAATAAAACATGATAAAATTAAAAACATTATTTCTGGAAGATTTTGTAAAATATGCTTAAATGTATGAAAACTGAGAGTAAAATACTTTAATTAACAAACGTGTGGAAAATCAACAAATGACTCTAGCTGTATTGGAAGGAAAAACCCACATGTATCATAAAAATGTATCATAGTTACAATTTTGTAAAACAGTAGTTTTAAAATTCCATCAATGAAATAATTGGTGAGAAAAAATATTAGTGTATGCTTCATCCATGTACTCATTTATGCTGATGACATTCTCTTATATTTTTGGTTGTGAGCCTAGCCTTTAACGGCTGAGCCATCTCTCCAGCCCAGCTGATGACATTCTCATCATTGGTTTCTTTAGTAATGTGACCCACAACTTTCCTACTGTATTCTATCAACCCAGTGAGGTGTCTTAGGCTTTCCAGAGCTTATCCACAGTCACATCCTTCCTAAATTGCCTTATTTTTTTGTGGGGAGGTGGAGGCTGAGAAGAGCAGAACAAAAGGTGAGAATGGACCAATTGAAAACTATTTTAAAAGGAAACAAGGAGATTCTTTCCTTTCTAAAGTACCCAATTAAAGTAAACAGGTCCACAAAACAAAACCAATAGTCTGGGAAAAAAAGCAAGAATCTGTGGGAGGAACTTGTAGCAAATGGAACTGGAATTGACACAGATGGGAGATATAAGAACCCAGGCAAAGAAAGTGATCAGAATATCAGAATGTATGCCACATGCACATGTGTGAAATTGCCAAAGAAAAATTTAATTAATAAGCAAAAAAAGTCAAATATCGGTGGAGTCCTGCTTACTAATTTTCCATGTGACAGAACCAACATCTTTGTCCAGACACTTTTGACAGCTCAGTTATCATGTAACAACCAAGCTAAATGTAAGTTTAAGAAATATGACACACTAAATATGCATGTTTTTCTTTATCTCCTTTCCAAGGAGAAAGAGAAGTATATAAAATTTTAAAAAATATGCTAGGAGACTAATAGGCTTAACTATCTGGAAAAAGAAGTGAAAACATGAGAGTGATAATAATTGAAAACAAAAACCTGAAGTCTAATACATAAGTGGAAGGCAAGACAGGCAATCCAAGAATCCTGGAAAAGCCTCCGATTTGGACTTGTCATGGAGATCAGCTTTAGAAGGATTATGAAGATGTAATGATGTGATCACAAAGGCTAGAGCTATGATCTAGAACAAAGCTGAGCCTGTCAGGGGGCAGGAGACCCACATCCTACACAGTACCCATCCCACACAACAGAAATAGAGAACCAAGGTTTGCTCTGGAAATGTGTTCCGTGGGGAATACATATAACCTGGAAATAGGAAATGTCTAACATAATTAATAGTTAAGAATGCCTGTTTTTCTCCTCGCCATGTTCTAAAGCTTGAATAACCAAAACACTAGAGTATACTTTCCTTACCTGGAGAGGTGTGTGTGTCTCACCATAAACAGGCAAACTAGCCGTCTAACTGACGAGTTATTGAGCTACATCCTCAAGGACTCCTTACTTGGGTAAACCAGAGATGGACAATAGTTAAAACGGTAAAATCAGACTTTAATAAGTAACCACTTCACTGAGGTGCAGAGACTTTGCTACAGAGCTGAACTCAATCCCAAATACGAGTGGGCAATTGGGAATTAAGAGACCAAGAGAAAGACATCAATATGTAGGACAGCAGAAAAAAGAGGACTTGATTAGACATCAGAGGCAAGCACCTTTTCCTAATCTGTGAAAGTCGGCCTGTGTAGGCTTGTCAAGGATGAACACTGAAGGTCAATGCTGTGAAGGATACAGCTACCTGACCTACCTGACCAGTTGAGATGGAGAGTTTTTGTCATTCCCTACAAGTGGACACATCATTAGAATCTAGCTGCCAATAAATATGAGTGATCACAAGGTACATAAATGAAGCCTCTAACATGAAAGAGATGGACCATAAAACATGAGAATGAGAGCCTCTAAGAACATAGATGAATAAAATGTGTATAAAGACACACAAAAAGCAGAGAAATTAGAAAGGAAGCAATGTAAAATAACGTAAAAGAACCACCAATTACACATCAAAGTGAGTAAATGAAATGCCTGTCAGAGATCAAAACACTCACTGTAAACAGGAGATCTGGAGACTTCACAGAAGCCATTCACAAATAAGCCAGATGATGGAGCAAAGGGAAAATGTCATTTTATTTCTTAAAAGGAAATTCTGGTGGTAGAACACAATGTCTCAAGGCCTCCAAACTTTGAGAGTCAGGTCACTTGCAACTTAGAAATCTTTTCCTAGATAATAAGGCAATCTATCATTAGCATGATATTATTAGAAAATATTATTAGAAAATAATATTTTCTGATACGAATAGCTTTAAATTTCATTCCCCAAATGCATTTTCTTCTCTACTAAAGACACTAAGTAGTATATTAAAATGCACGATATAGATATTAGCATAGGAGTCCTGGGTTTGGATCCATATTCCTCATCTATCTGGCTTCGTGCTGCAGCAATTGCTTTACCCTGTGTGACTTGATTTCCTCATTTGCTTGATGGAATTCTAGTAGTACCCATCCCAGGAACATATGGTTCATTGAATGCATGCATATGAATAATGCCTGGCAAAATATGTCCAATGGGATCATCATTTTCTTTGCTAAGTCACAAAACTACAGACTTATTACCTGAGGTAGAGGCAATTCTATATATCATCTGATAAAGTAGCCTAGATAAACGCATCATGCCTAGAGAACATTCTGTACTGACCATGGCATTAGAGGGCTAGTAACCAAAGGAAAGGAGCTTGCTATACCATTTGAAGGCATAGACATTTGGATAAGTTATGACAGGTAAATAGCAAATCTGTAAACATTTGCAACATCATCATCATATGAATAAAGAAAATTTAGTTGTTTAGAGTCAAGATTTAAAAGATTTAAAACTGTAGAAACAATTGCATAATCATAGAGTGCTAGTCAGTGCAGTTGTAGAAAACAGTGACCTCATCACAGAAATGCAAACAATGGCTAATTTAACTTAGATGTTAATATAGTTATAATAAGGGGATGATGGAGGGAGAGGGGTCGAGATGACAGGAATCTACATGAGAGCTGAGACTTCAAGTTGGATGCCAAAAAGTCAGTAGGCACATCCTAAAGCCGACAAGCCAGGGAGTGTCGACATGAGTTTATTACTTAGAGATATGGAAACGTGCATCACGAGAAGCTGCTAAAGGGAAGATCAAACGAGTTTCCCTACATGAAGGAACGGAAACATGGACGTCTGTTTTCCACAGCTGGCCTTTGGACAATAAAATTTGGGCTATGACTTTTTTTTTTTTACAGATTAATTATAATAATTAAAGTAAAAACAGAACAATCCCATTATTAAAGGGAGCAGTGGTACATAAACATGCACTCGCCACTGAACCGTTGTCATATGCCAATGGCGTTAGATCCTAAGTGTGTTAGAATGCAAAACTTGTCCTAAGTCCAACACATTTGTAAAAACAGAGAGATAAGTTAGTGGAAAACTCCTAACCATCTACCATATACAGTTTGATAACTGTCGCTGTATACGTATAAATAACGTGCACAAATGTGGACAGCAGACAAATCTGCTTGCTCTTCCTAGGCAAGTGCATAGATAATATAAATATACATTATAAAACGACATAAGGAAACCTATTAATAATGGCCTGTGAACGGGTAAACAGCTATAGTCTTCATTCTGTAATTATATTGTTTGTTTTTTCATGATTTTGAATTTCCTGATAATAAAATTCAACAGGAAATTTAAGAAGATAGTGAGTCATATACATTAAATTGTGTGCCGTGGACTTGGAAATGGTCGTGTTATTTCAAGAAACTTTCTTTGAAGGCCTTAGACAAGTAAAGCAGGCTCTTCCAAAGTAAACTATTTTAGTATAATTTATATATTAGAAAGCAAGCTGAAATCTCACTTGAAGCTAGCCACATTCTATTTCAGGGAAACACTGAGTGGTTTATGGATGTTCTTTGGAAGAGGCAATGAGGGATTCAGAGGTTATACTGTTTGCCTGAAAAAGCTGTAGTGTTAGAAAGTTGATTGTACTGAAGTTGCTCTCAATGCCTCAGTATTCAGGGATTCATTAGCTGACGAGCAAAGAAAAGCCACCATTGTAGAAGCTAATATAAGTCTTATTTACGTGCCCATTACAAAAGGATGATTTTTTTCCCCTCCATTAACAGAACAAAGATACTTCTAAAAATCATTTTTTAAAGAAAACTACCTTCAGGATTTACTCACATATTCATACTAAGTAAGTAAATATTATGAAATAACTATCGAGACGAGGATCTCCTAGTTATCTACTTAACATTTCATACGATATTTTGTGCAGCTGCTTTTAGATACTTTAATTTCTAAAGCATTTTTATTGCCTAGAGAAATCTACACATGACCCAAAAATATTCTGAATTGCTAGGGAGATCCTGTCTGGCATTAAAAATTAGCATGGAAATTACCCACCAAGTGGAAAATCCATTGACAGATAATAGAGGATTAGCAGTGTCTCAGGGAGAATAAAGGGGAACTCTGGTTTCTTAAGCTTTAATGAATCAATTATTACTGCAGATATTTTTAAAGTACAACATAGAGTATCAACTAGCTCCCTCATGCAAATTGATGGCATGTTTACCATCCTTTCTTGGTGACAAACAAGATAATATGATGCCTGAACTGATAGAACCATTCCACATTTAAATTTTCTTAATGGAGAGTAAGGAATGTACAGATACCACAGACGAATCCATAGAAATAACCTTGTCTTGTCAGTTACTATATAGTTCTCCTGTATTTAGGAGGAATCTTTTAAAAATTATCTTCCTCTTGTTAATTTTAAACAAATAATGCAGCTTTTGGAGACCATGAGAAGAAATATTCTTCACTTTTATGAGATCTGTGAATCCCAGGAGACATTGTCACTTGGGCCTGGAATTCTCTGTGTGGCCGGTAAGACATAGTACTCAACAGATAACCAGGTAAGCCATTTTTAAATATAGATCTAGCTTGACAAGTAAAATTAATGGTAATTTTTATGTAATGTCATGTGTTGAGTAATGATTCATAACGTACAAGACATTTTCAGAGGAATATGCCATATTTAAGATGCTGTGAGATATTTATTTATGTCTGTCTTGCCTCCTGGTTCATTTACTGAGATTGAAATCTGCAGGTTTTGTTTTTTCTTTTCCGAAATGCGGGGGTTGTTATTCTCTGGTAAGCATTACTGAAATAAATACATTATCATATTTACTTCTTACCATTTCAGAAAAATGTGCAGAAAGAAGTTAGCATAGAGTCCTTGAACACTATTCTGAAAAAGATCTGCTCACAGGACATCATCCCCAAGGCTAGTGTCTAAGAACTTGGACTCCAGGATGGGTCTCATTTCAGATTGATTGTTTCTTCACTCAAATTACTGGTATAAATCGTATGGCTTATAGTAAATATCTACTTAACCTTCTAGATGTTTGGAATTTTATATATGCTAAGTTCAACTACACACATCCAAATAAAAATCTCTTAATGCTAAGAGTCTAAGGGGATTTCCAGCAGTGGAACATCTTATTTGTGTTGTCATGCCGTGTTGCTGAGAGAATTAGACACATCCTGTGTGAATCCACTGGGAACAGCCCATTGAAAGTCTGTATCTGGCTCCCCAGACTTTTCCCTGTACCAATTTGTTCAGTATCCCTCACTGTAGGAAACCATAGATGTGTGACCAAACGTTGAGGCCTCTGATCCCTGTTAGAATGTCAATAATGTGGTTCTTGGAGTCCACGTGATATTATTATTCACATTTTACACAGGAGGAAACTGAAGTACAGAAAGGTTAAGGGCATAGCAACATTCTCATTAGGCAAGAATCGAAAATTATTTTTTAGTATTACCAGTTACCATTCATGTTCACTGTGCTTGAGATGACAACATATCAAGATATACCTTCCATGGATTTCTTGATGTTTACAACATTTTCCCACTTCTTCCCCTTTCCCCATATATATGACAAAATACACACATATTTTATACACAAACACACACACACACACACACACACACGACAGCATTGTTAATTATTACACCAGGAATCAATGAACTTTAGTTGAAGGTCAAATTAAACAGCCTACTTTCTGCTTTGGTATACAACCTACATGTTATGAATGCCTTTATACTTTGGATGACCAAAGTTGAGTGGTACATTTCATGTCACATTATAATAACAACAGATCAAAATTTAGCATTCATACAAAATAGTTTTATTTGTCTGTTTTGCTTTGCTGAGATAATGCCTTACTATGTAGCTCTGGCTAGTGCGGAAGTATTTATATAGCTGGCTCTGACTGTTTGCGAACTAGCAGTCTTCTTGCCTCTGCCTCCTGTATGCTAGGACTGCAAGCTTATCCAACATGTCCCACTAAAGATACAGGAATTTATTTATTTTTGCTCAGTAGTGCTAATATGGTATAGAGTTTACTATAGATAATAATTAAAAAAAATATTAAAAAACACAAAAAAGTATCAGGGTTTTTTTGACTACTCAAAATATGTAAGAAAACAATTTAAAGGAAAAAAAAAAGGTTGATTCTGGCTCACTGCTTCAAACAATTTTGTCCCTGGTTGGCTGACTCTACTGACTGAGCCTGAGGCGTGTCAGGACATCACAGTGGGAAGTCTATGATGGTGGCCCAGGATTGCTAAACTCAGGGTGACCAGAAGGTATTGAAAACAAAGCACCTGAGTACAAGATGTTCCGTTTGAGCACTGACAGGAGGCATCTCTCAGGATTCATCCCTATCCCAGTTACTATGGCTTCCTACTCAGTTCCACGTGTTGTTTCTGCCACTTCCCAACAATGCCATCAGATAATTCTCCATTGGTGGACTAAGCTGTTAATGGAGTCAGAGCATTCACGATTCAGTCAATTCCAATAAAGAAGACCAGGTGAGCGCCAGTGCATTTGTTTTTCTGGACAAAAGAAAACTTAATTACTGATTCATTCTGCAATGGATCTATCGGATGAAAAGGGCATGAGCAACTGAAAGGATATAATTATGAACAAAGAGTATTTCCATACCCAAGAGCTCATGCTTCCTTATGCAATACACCAACCATAGAAGTCAAACACTTTTTAACACATGAGCTGCTAGGGCATGTATCAAACTCATCAGCCCGGTGTAACAGAAAGTAAGCAGGATCCTGGATGCAGAAGACGTAGAACTAATTCCTGTATCTGTCAAGAGAATTTGGTGCCATATGTAACCCTTTCTTTAGGTCAGAATCCTCATTGCTAACAAACCAATATTTTCCTGGCTTCACTTTACACAGTGGGGCAAAGATTTAAGAAAATGTTTTCTCTATCTTCATCCATAGGGGAACAGATCAAGATGTTTCCCAAGATTCAGCCTTACTATATACCTCCTGTATTCTGGAGGTTTTAGCCATTGTAGTTGCTTTAAAGCAACACTCATCTAGTCATTAGCAGCGATTTTAATGGAGCTCTCCTATCTCCCCTTAATTTCTTACTTTTCCACTTTAGATTATCTCTTGCTTTTTATCAAATTGCAACTGACCTAATTTATAAAGACTCCAGTGAAAGGAACACTCATTAAAAACCTTTATCTTTTAGAAGCAGGGCTTTCTTTCCCCAAATGACCTAGGTCAATAGGATCCAAGACAAATAGAGAGGAAGATGGCAAGGTCACTCATGAACCTTCTGACGAAAGCTTGCAAAGTAGAAGCTCTTAGGATGAGAAGCAAAGGAGCAGACGAGCGCTGTCTAAGGGTGGAGCTGGTGGCACTTAAAAGATAAAGGGGCCTAAGAAATGCCTGACAAAGTATAGGAATGATGGCTACTCCAGCCTCCCACATGAACAGTTCAGGAGCCTCCTGTCACCAGTCTTCCATGGAAAATAAATGAAAACAGGAAATATTTTCTGTGACCACTGAACTTCATTAAAAAAAAAAAAACAGATACAACCAAAGCAATTCTCATTAATATACTCATTTAATCAGAATTTATAAAGTTGACTGTATGTAGGGACTGTATCAGTTACATAATCCCACCAAAAGTGCTTCCTACCAACTTGAAAACCTAAGTTCACTTCTTGTTCTTGTTTTTTTTTTTAATTATTATTATTGTGAGTGGACATACTTATCCATGCTCTCACATGTGCACACAAAGGTCTGTGTTAATGGGAGAGGATAATTTTAGGGGTTGGCACTCTTCCTTCCACTGCTGATTGTGGAAAATGAACTCAAATCACAAGATTTTTTTATTCAAGCCTTTTTCCCATTGCTATCTTGCCAGCTCTTTGTTCACAGTTTTGACATGGTGGGGACTGGGAGGACCCAGCTTCAGGCAGTGATGTTCTAGGTGCCTTGTGTTGTTCATATCTTCTCCTCCCTCCCCTAGCAACAGGCAGGCTGTGCAAGCAAACCAAACTATAACAATGACAAAAGACATCTTTAACGCTTAAACTCAGAATGGCCCAATGGATGAACCAATGTCAAGTGGGTAGGTGTAAATATGGATAGTTTGGGTTAGTATTTCAGTCCACAGTACAGTCATGAGACAAGGTAGCCACTCGGACTCCTTTTTATATTTCAGAGAATATTCAAGTTTTAAACAAAAGAAATCGTGTACCAGAAGAGTTAATGAATAATATATGACATGTACCATGACCTATCTTCCAGGGGCTTAGGATGCTCAGAAGATTGAGTGACAAGACCCATCATTACCAAGGCTTGAGTACTTGGCTTAATTCATAAATCAAATAATGGAGGTGATTTAGATACGTTATGGCTAAAATCTAATATTTAATAATTACAGACAACTGAATAGCAAGATCTTTACCCATACAAACTTTACTGCTACTTTGAACTTCCGTTTTAGTCCAGTTCTTGGTGATGACTACAGACAGTTGTACCTCCAGCAAGTTATGTGTTGTTTTGTTTCTCAACAGGTACACAAAGGCCTCTGTGTGGATTTGATAGCCTATATTTAGACCCACTTGGTATTGCCATAAACCATACAAACATGCACTTAGGGCCTAACACAGACACACAATAAGTGTCCATAACAAATAATTTAGGAATCTTCAAAGAAAAAGGTGCTGCTGTGGACATCACTTAATGTTAGATCTATCATTAAAACATACAGTCACACAGCCAATGTCTAGATTATAGATTCTTAATACAAATACCTGCAATATTCTCCCTTTCTGTAAGTCACCACTCCTTATAGTAGTTGTTGTTTGAAATGCAATTTAGAAGTTCAAAGCATATAAAGTAGAAAGAGCTTCACTAACTGAAATAGATGGCATAACATGTATTTACCGAGCTGGCTTTCTTTCACTTAGACATCCCTCTAAGTGACATTGGCATCCCTTAGAGCCAATTTTCCTTCGTATAACCAGCAATGTGTAAGAAGGGATGACTAGATAAGAAAATATTGCTAATGTCAAACCTGTTAACGATAAAGAAAAATGACAAGAAAAGGAAGATCAAAGTTATAACTATCAGGTGACTTTAAAAATCCTGAAGAATTATCCCATAATTTTGCTTTTAGGAATATATCCAAAGTGAAATCGAAGACTTAACCCATATATTCGTATACCACGATCATGGCAGCTTTATTCAAAAGAGCCAAAAAATAGACACAATTGAAGTGTATATTGGCAGATAGATCAGTAAACAAAGTGTGACGCTGACATATAACTCAGTGCTAGTCATGGTGACGGAAACTGGGATACAGGCAACCGTGTGGATAAAACTTGCAGGCATGTTGTTGCAAGAAACAAGCCAATCACAAAACAGCAAGAACAACATGGTCTCAATAATTTGAGGTTTCTAAATTAGTCTTATTCATATCGAAAGAAAAATACTGGGTGACATATAGGGGACGATGAGCAGCTAATGATTAATGGTTTCCAAATCACAGTTGCAAAGATGAAAAGATACTGGGGATGGATGATAGTTATGCTACAATATGACAAATAGCATTACACTTAAAATGCATTAGAATAATAAAATTTATGCCCTGTATATTTACCACAGTGAAACTCTATAATGCTTAAGCGATGCTGTAGTGTGGAGTAGTGAGTACATGTGTAAACTCTTATGCACTTACCAAATGCTCATTCAATACCTGGTGATATATGGTATGATATTCTAATAACAGTCACACACACACACACACACACACACACCATTCAATTGTGATAGATCTAGCGGACAGGAGAGAGAAAGAGAGAGAAAAGAGAGAGAGAGAGAGAGAGAGAGAGAGAGAGAGAGAGAGAGAGAGAAGAAGAAGAAGGAAGAAGAAGAAGAAGAAGAAGAAAGAAAGAAAGAAAGAAAGAAAGAAAGAAAGAAAGAAAGAAAGAAAGAAAGAAAGAAAGAAAGAAAGAAAGAAGAAAAGGAGAGGGAGAACCAGAGTGAAAGGGAACTTTTATAACTTGTGTGAACCAGTTGTAATCAATAATGGTGTCATATCAAGGAGGCAAATTCTGTAATCTAGGCAAAGATCCCATAGGATTCTGGGCTATCAATGCCAGCCAGCATTGCCAAAAGACCTAGCACACTGCCCAGAATCAGAAAATAAAACTTCAATGCCTGTTTTCTTTGCTACATTTTATGAGGAAAAGCAATTTACTCCCAAGATGGAATGTGTGTTCCTTATGATATTGATTTAAGTGTTATTGTGAAAGCACAAGAGTTTAGAAGATATGACTTGGAGCTTTGTCAAATTCTGTTCTGAGTTAGTGAAAAATGTCCTTTCAGTGCAGGTGGCGTTGGGGAACAATTAGTTTTGCTTAAACTTCAACCAAGTAAACTTTCTGAAACAGCATTTCGGAGATGGTTCTAAGCTTACTAAAGAAACAATCAAAATCAAAATGCTATCTCAGAATCAGAAACCAAAATGTCGCCCATTGAAAGATTCCTCCAAGATTTACTTCACCTTCCCAGCAGAGTCCTTCGATCACAGCAGGGATTCAATGTTCTACTGAATACCGTGATCCGAAGATGCTCTGCACCAAGTTCTTAACATTTGCTCTTTTCTCATCTAACAGCACATGGTACGATGACATTTTGCAGCCTGTGGTAGGACACCAGAGAAAGTACAATTTCTGGTTTAAAACACAAAGCAAACTTTTAATCTCACTCTTGCAGAAATTCAGTAGTCATGTTCCATTTTCTCCTTATAAAAAAGATTTATGAAAATGTCCAGGTCCATTTTAAAGGGTAAGCTAAAACATTAAAACACACTATTCGTGTTTCTAAAAGCATTTTTTAACCACTTGAATGAGAACCATGTAATTTATAATTGTCAATGAAAGAATCCTGAAGGAAAAAAAATACCAAAGACCTAAGGTTTTTTTTTTTTTTTTTTTTTTTTTTTAACATTTCTGAAATTGGTTTAATGTGATTATATCCAGTTACATCCATTTTCCTGTAAGCAACATGACTTTGTTCTTTCTGGATGAAGAGAAGTCCATTGTGTATATTACACTCACTTTCCTCCCGAGT
Source organism: Mastomys natalensis (assembly GCA_021653895.1). Taxonomy (NCBI): domain Eukaryota; kingdom Metazoa; phylum Chordata; class Mammalia; order Rodentia; family Muridae; genus Mastomys; species Mastomys natalensis. The sequence continues at coordinate 187,164 of JAJTUV010002151.1, read as the reverse complement.
CCTCTGTCGTTAGAAATCTAGTTTGGTCCCATAACTAAGTTGTTGTGTATAGAGCAACAATGAATGTGGATGTGCAAGTCAGACCTAACTTTTAAAACTGGGAACTTGAAAGGCCTCTATTTTCATAGCTTAGCATTTCTGATAAAGCTAAGCACTTATGCTTTGATTTTACACCTGCAAAATAAAAATGATATGATGATATGATATGGTATGGTATGATATGATATCATAGGGTTATAATAGAGAAAATAAACACAATAATAAAGGTATTTTAATATACATCCTTTAAAAAATCATTTATCTTATTTTAAAGATCGTATTATAATTATGTTATATTTCATTTCTGTCCCTTCAAACATTCCCATATAACCCCTGTCACTCTCCTTGTTCTCTTTCAAATTCATGGCCTCTTTTTTTTTATTTTTTTATTAATTGCTGTTATAAACACACACACACATGCATATATATGTGTGTGTATATATACATATATATACATACATATAAATAACATTATACAGAAGAAACAAGTTGAATTTATATATAACATATATATGTATATATAACATATATATATATATATTCAACTTGCTTATTCTGTATAAAATTATTTGTATGTGTATTTTTCAGAGTTGACTATAGATCCATGTCACGGCCCCCCACCTCTCTATGATCACAATGCTTTAATACATTAGAAATATCTCTGAGAGACTTTTACCTATAAAAGAGCTTTCAGCTGATGAAGATATGTCAGACTGGAATCACCCACTGGAGCAAAAACAAACATTGACAGCCAGACACACTCAAAGCTTTCTTAGAAGCCCTGCTGAAAAGACAAATGGAACTCAGTTCTGTGTCCTTGCCAGGGCCAGACTTGATAAGATCCAGTCTCAGCCTGAGACCAGAGCCTTGAAGGAATTAAGGTTTTGGTTTCTGGAAACTTGGTTTTTCTCTCTCGAAGAGACTGGAGTTATAATCCCAAGGCAATTGTGTGTTCAGTCGCTGACATTCTTGATATATTCTGTATTCCTTTTGTACAACATTGCTTGATTAGCTTTCTGTTGACTTTGTTCCATTTCTCCCATAAAAACTGTATGTAAGATGGTGTACTTCTTAATAAGTTTGCTTGTCATAGACATACCTTGTGTAAGACTTCTTGATTCCAAACTTTTCTATTTTGTTATCATCTGGTCTCCTGGTCTCTCTGTCAACAACTTGTCACTGAGGACAACCAGCTGCATTCAGGTCAACCCACCACTGCCTATGTACCAACACCATGACTTTCCTCAGCTTCTACAGAGTGACTCTAAAGCATAGTAAGTCCTACCACCTAAGCCAGTAATACAAAACAGAGACATATGCATGCAACTGTCATCAGGCCTGGAAGAAAATCACTGGAAGAAAACCAGGCATGGAAGAAATTGGACTCAGGTGTAAAACAGGTAAAAGTCAGGGAGGGGGTCAGGTTAAATTACTCAGCCACAGGTTACTTTCTTGCCTACCCTTCTGGACAAAGAACAGAAAATGAGCCCACAAAACTGTCTTGCCAAAGGTAAAATGCTCAAGGGTACCTGGATATTCAGAGCTGTAAAAAATACTGAACTTCTCAAATATTTCATTGGGTATCAGAGCCCACCTGACAGGGACAATAAATATTTGAAGGGGCAGAGGACCTGTAGGTGGTAGCTCCCAAGCTATAACCTGTTCTATATTCGATAAAAATGAGAAGCAGATCTCTAAAAGAGTACTTTTATTTACATAAATAATTCAGCTATTTCTATGGAAAAGATCTTAAGGCCTCTTCCAGTATCTCTTTCCATAGACTTTTTTTTTTTTTTTTTTTTGCTGTCTTGTTTTTGCCAGTAGAAAAGAAATGCCTAATCTATCTTCTTCACTTCCATTTTCAGCCTTTATCTCCAGCTGATATATATTATTAATGTATAAGTTCTGTATGGATGAATCCTGAATCCAAGTAATATTATGGCGTTAAACCATCTCCATCCAAGAGAGATATTGCCCACAGAAGTCTATGCAGTGTGAGTCCTCAGAAGGCCTCAAAATCAGGAAGATGATTCAAGAAGTGTTCTATAGTTTTCCTTTAGATATCTCCACAGCCCTTCCCAGCAGAACCCTGATGATGACAAAGTCTGTTAGTCTCTTATCAAACTGAAGAAACTCGCCTGAGGAGGTTATGCAATTTGGCTGTGTTAGTCAGTAAGACTTCGAATGAACTAAGATGACAAAGTAAGGTTCTTATCTTATAGCTAGAAGCAAAGTTAAAGCCTTTCTTGTGCTAGATACCGAAAGAATTATGAATCAGAAAAAATGAGAACAAACCTACAGAACAACTTAAGTATTATACCAAAGATAACTTAATCTAACCAGGCAGAGTCTGTCCTGTTTTTCTTTCCTTTTGTTTTTCTTTGTTTTGTTGTTGTTTTCAAATATGTTAAAAGCACGACATAAATCTTCTTGTAACTATTTAAATGTGCAAATACTGAAAGTGTCAAACATAGTCACATTATTACAAATGATATGCAAAACTTCACCCATTAAACAACCCTCTATACCGCCTACCTTCCAGACTCTCACAGGCACTTTTATGTTTCCACAAATTACTCCATACATCTCCACACAAGGACACATACATAGTGGATACTCTCATGACTGGTGATGTCACTGAGCATGATGTTCTCAGAGACCATTTACTGGATGGGGTCATCTCAAGGTCTGTTTCTAAGTACATCACTGACCAGATCTCAAGAAAACTCCACAAATCTCAAATACTTAGGATTAGGAGACAATGCCTATAAAGCAAGTCCAAAGATTAAAGTAGTTCACTATAGAGTTAAACACTCTGTCACTTTAATCATGTCAAAGGGACAATGGGTTAGTGTTGTATTACCCATGGGAAATAAGCAATAAGGATCACCACACAGGGTGCCAGCTGACCTGCACTCATGTTCTAGTTCTCTCACACAGCCAAAACATGGGCAACTTACAAGGCATCTCTGTGCTTTTAGCTTCCAAATTCCTTAAAAGATTGCTGGTCCATAAGTAAAACACCGGCTGCGCCTTTAAGAACCATGTTGTTAAATTAGTTTTAAAGTAGATTTCTGTCAGTTGTGTAATACAGACAGAGCTTCAGTTTTGCAAGGTGGAAAACATTCTGTATATGGATGTCATGATGCTTAGCAATGTGACTACACATGTAGGAAGATTAAGATAGAACACTTAGGTTACATGCACTTTCCCGTAATTATTAAAATAAAGGACTATATTTATACACAAACTTGTATGCAAATCTTGAGAAATTATTGCTGATTTGGTGGATATGTTTTAAATGTACAAGCTCACATCATTTTCCCTTTCATATTAATAGTACTGTGTACAAATTTATATTTGTGTGTGTGTGTGTGTGTGTGTGTGTGTGTGTGTGTGTGTGTGTGAAATTATGTGTTTATGTAGGTTATGCACAGGTGTTCGTGCAGAGAGACATCATAGATGGATGCTGGATGTCTTCCTCAAACACTCTTTTTCTTTTTTTTTTAAGCAAACTCTCTCACTGAGCCTGGGATTTACTATTTGTTTAGCCTGACAGGCCAATAAGATATGAGAGTCTCCCCAACCCCACAGATGGAGTTACAGATTTATACCACTGTACCCTACTTTTACATCAATGATGGGACCCAAATGCAGGTATTCATGACTGCTCTGAGCACACTGCCAACTGAACTAGCTCTCCAGCTCTCCCTTTTAAAAACTTATTATATGTATTTTGAATAGACATTTATCATCATGTGCAAACACACACTCACACATATATGTATATAGTCTCCAAGTGCATTAGTGTATGATCTCTCTTTTGAAGAAAACAATTATTGATATCATTATCTAACAGGAAGAAAACCAGAGGAAGCCCGGGAGTGTTAAAAGACTGTTAGTCATGTCCTCTATCAAAATAATGCTTCTTTTAATATATACATGAGGTGCGTTGGAGCTGATCTTATGTGTATAATTTTCATTACTTATTCTAATAGACTTACAAATTCTTAATACTTTTAAGCTATTTAAAATAAAAGCCAATGCACACAAACACATACATACATGGAGATCAGTGTTCTGAAATGCATACATGCACATTTATTGAATAGTTAAGACAAAAATAAGTGGGCCATGTTTAAGAGCCTGTCTGCATGAGTCACATTGCATTTATTTTTGAACAATTCGTTGCAAAATGTTTGTTCTTACATTTCTAAGTGTCTTTCCCTTCACCTTTTATTTTACCAGCATATAATAAGCAAATATTTTTGTCAAACATTATTTCCTATCACTCAATTATTGAAATATTTCTTCATAATTTCTATTGGCATAAAGTTTGTGATATGTAAGTTGACTTGGGGGAGAAACATTATTTGTGTAATTTCAAATTTTCCTTCAAGAAGTTAGTTTTCTCCCTCAAAAAACATTGCTGAAGGTATGTGTTTTAAGAGTATTATCCAGCATATTCAATTCAGAAATAGCCTAAGGGAAGCTGTGAATGGGCAAGGAAATAATGCAGCATTGTGGGTGTCTGTATACCTCTTATTGTAGGAAATCGGTCTCAATAATTACATTGACACAGAGAACAATAAACTCCTTCTACTAACATGCTAAAATGTTTGTTCTTAATTGAATAGCTATGAAGATAACATTCAGGCCCTAGACTAAAATTTGCTTCTGCTGAACTTAATTTTCAATTCATCTCTGCCTCCTAAGAAATTGTTAAACGACTCTAGGTAGTGAAGTACTAGTGAGACCTCATAAGAACTTAAAAGACTTAAACATAGTATGTCAGAGAGTAAGGTACAAATAGTGAATTTGATTTATCCAGTCAAAAATTTACTGGGTTACTTTATATCACACATAACTCATTCATGGAGACCTTATTAGATGACAAGCACTACGCTAAATATGCCACACTGATTATTCCAGATGATTCACAGAATACTCTTATGAAAATTGCTTCTAATCTCAATTTTAATAAAGAAATTGATGTTCAAAGATCTTAAGCAATGTGCTGTAAACTACAAAGTGTGTGAGAGCCAAGGGAAAGCCTCAGAGGAACTCGCTCGAATCTTGTAGGAATTGAGTTGAAAGATGAGGCATCCAGGTTCTCCATTGATGCTTCTGCTACAGAGGAGACCTTTTCTAAGAATCACATTGATAAAGGTTTCTTTCTCAATTTTGATTTGTGGAAAAGTCTTCATTTTTTTTTAAAGCTTTATCTTTTTAATGTTTTAACTTAAAACTCTGGAAATCTAATGCTTTGCGTTTCTGAAAAGAGACGGTCACATGTGTAGCTAATGTGGACGTAGAGCCTTAAGAGTTAGCCATCTGGCATAAAAACCCTATCCCAGTCCCAAGACTCTACCCTGACCTTATCTTTACACAGCACAGTACATTTCCAGTGTCTTTGCAGAAAGGGAAGAAAATATATCTAATGTTTAAATCTTTTGATAATCCATCCAAAAGCTAGCTTCTATTGGTACCAATCTGGGATGCATTTAGAAGCTACCAACCTAACATATTCTAAATACCTAAGATCCTCAGAGACTTAAAGAAAGAATATATAGATGGATAGATGATAGATAGATAGATAGATAGATAGATAGATAGATAGATGGATGAGCATGCAAGCTTGCAAGGGCATGGTCCTACTTCAGATTCTGTGGAATCAGAGAAAGCATAAGAGATTACAGCTTACAGCTTCTAGGTAAAGATTGCAGCTAGTGTTCTAGTTAGAAATCCACAAATAAATGCCCAGAGAAGATATAAATGCTTAAAGCTGAAGAGGTCTGAAATCCATAACTTGACTAGCGAACATTCTTCCTTCTATGAAGCCAGTCTATAAAGATGAGAAACACTTTCAGAAGTAATGACATCAGCTTTAAGGCATAAAGAATGTGAGGAATCTAGAAGACAAGTCACTTCAGGAACTGAAAGAAACCTCTCAAATCCAGTTTTGAGAATACTACCTTAAAAGAAATCCTAAAAGGCACTCTTCAAAATCATGTAAAACTCACACAGAAACATTAATTATGCAAGTATGTAGCTCAGGGGTAAATACAGAAAAACACAGATGATCATAATAATGATATATTAGTAATAAGGAAAGTTAAAAAGAAAAATATAAGAACTATAGCTATCAAACACATTGTAGATACAAAATATAAAAAGATGTAATATGAAATCTCAAACTGTGTGGGTGAAAAAATTAAAATAAGCTTTATATATGATTGAAATTCAGTTATTGTCATTCTAAGGCTGAGTGCTAAACATATGAGATGCTTCATATAATCTTCATGCTATCAGCAAATAAAGTACCCAGAAAAGGTCCATATGAGGGAAGAAGGACAGGTCCAGTCCAGGATAAAGGTTATAAATAAACAATATATGACATATATTAACAGTACAGATTAAATAGCTCCTATCTAAAATACTTGAAACTAAGAGTATACCAACCGCATAGTTTTGAATCTTTTTGGAAATATTTGCATAGACTTTACTGGCTGAATATCAATAATCTGAAATCTAAAGTATTACAGCTTTTTGAACATCATGTTGGCATCCAAAAAGTTTCAAATATTTTTGTAGTGTTTCTGATTTCAGACTCCCAGACTAAGAATGTTCGTTTTGTATATGACTTCATAGTCCACATCCAAAAGTGAATGAGCTGTATATATAGAAAGTGAATTTTAAAACAATGGATTTGAACTATACCCCAATGCCTAAAACATCTACATTAAAGAAGAAAACTCAAATCACAAGAAACAAACAAAAAAAAACAAGAACAAGTTAGAACTGGAAAAGATACAAATAAATATTGAAGCCATAATAGTAAATAAACAAATGAAAATGAAAAGTCACAAGAAAAAAAAATTCAAAATTCTATCTCAGCAAAAAATAACTCAAAAAAAAAAATTAAACTATAAGAGAAAAGAAATCAAAAATAATAGAAAATTCACACAAAAAACAAAATTGTATGATCATCTGACAAAAAGACTCAAAATGTAAAAGATACTGTAAGAAAAAGAAAAGAAAAGAAAACCTATGGAAAAAATTCATGAAAACAAATAGAATTTGAGACAAACAAGAATAAAAGGAAAAGAAAGAAGAAAGAAAGAAAATAATGAAGGAGAAAAATGAAAGAAGGAAAAGGAAAAAAAAAAAAGAAAGAAAGAAGAAGAAAAGGAAGGAAGGAAAGAAAGAAAGAAAGAAAGAAAGAAAGAAAGAAAGAGAAAGAAGAGAAGAAGAGAGAGAAAGGAGAAGAAGAAAGAAAGAAGAAGAAGAAAGAAAGAAAGAAAGAAAGAAAGAAAGAAGAGAAGGAAGAAGAGAAGAAGGAAGGAAGAGAGAAGAAAGAAAGAAAGAAAGAAAGAAGAAGAAAGGAAAAGGAAAGGAAAGAAAGGAAAGGAAAGGAAAAGGAAGAAGGAAAGGAAAGGAAAGGAAAGGAAAGGAAAGGAAAGGAAAGGAAAGGAAAGGAAAAGAAAGGAAAAGGAAAAGGAAGAGGAAAGAAAAGGAAAAGGAAAGGAAAGAAAAGGAAAGGAAAAGGAAAAAGAAAGTAAAGTAAAGAAAGAAAGAAAAGAAAAAGAAAAGAAAAGAAAAAAAGGAAACCCAAGCTCTGAAATGAAAACTGCTCAACTTAGCTAATGACATATCTGGCCTCAGGTTTCAGGTAAAAGCCTACTGCTATTATTCTACTAACTGAACACACCAATAAAACAACTCCCAATGACAAATTCCTCTCCAGAGAAGCGTCTTCTTGCAGTAGATGGTAATTAAGACAGAGAACAACCATTGGAAAATTAGCCTCAAGTGAGAGACTTTAGAGTCCCGGCCATGAATAGGGATGTTTATTACTCTGTTCCCCTCAAGGCTCTTGGATCATGTAGAAGAGAGAAAAAGACTGTAAGAACCAGAGGTGTTGGATGGTTTTTAACGAAACAACATTTTCCATATACAACAGGGCACGTGTACATATGAATTCATAGAGACTGGGACAGATTACAAGACCCACTCAAGTTCAGGTAGACACAGATAGCAGCATGAAGGAAGGGTAAGTGGACACAAAGTCTCACCCTAACAGCAAACAGCTATTCACAAATGCTGGGAGAATGGAAATCCCTTTTCTTCAGTGAAGTGGCATTGGGTGTGTCATACACATTCCAGGGCAGGATATATTCTCAGCAGTAGCAAACTTAGTGAGGAACACAAATCAAACTTCATATATTAGTGGCTTTTTCTTTTGTTTTGTATTTTGCTTTTGTTTTGAGAGAAAAGGAACATGAAGCTGGGTAGGAAGGGAGGGGAAGCATCTGGGAGGAGCTGGGGATAACGGTAGTGTATGAAACTACTAAATAATATGTAAAAACTGTTCAGTGGGACTGTGCACAAGCTTAGTGTGACATAAGAAATGGCAGAAGAGAAAAGAGGCAGCTTATGGGTCAGAAAAACACTCCTACGCATAATGTCTGATAAGTGATTACTTTCTAAAATATGTGATGAGGTCCTACAAGTAAATAGCAAAATTATTAAGATAATTTTAATAGTCTGATGCAGCCAGTTAAAAAAGTCAGTCTCGTAACTGGAACATACATTTTTCTAACAAAAACAAAATAGTGAAGAGAAAAACATTTTAAAAAGCCACTGGTGGATGACCCTGAAGATCCACCTTGGGGTATTTTCTACAAAATAACTGAAGTCAGAATCTTGACACTGGATGTACATATATGTGTTTCCTGGAGGATTGTTCACAATCTAAAGTCCTGTCAGCCAAATGTGTAAGGAAAAATAGCACCTAGATCCAAATGTTTTTTCTTTTGAACTCTCAAGAATAATTAAAGACTGACATATGTTTTTTTTTAAATGGATGAAATTTGAGGGCATTATATTAAATAAAACCGACCAGTCACACAAAGACAAACATGATTCTGCTTATAGGATGCATGTATCTCTAAAAGCAGATAACAGAATAGTGCTTGCTAAGGTGGTAGAAAAGAAATGAAAAATGCTGGTCAATGGATATAAGTCAGTCTTGTGTTAAATATTATAGTGGTAATTAAAAAATAAAGTGAATTACAAACTTAGACATATGTCTCAAGACGAGGAGTGTCATGGTCCATACCAACTGCAGCTGGAGGGTCAAATGAGATCATGGAGAAAGGAAAGACAAAGGTCATGGATAATTATAATAGAAACAATTTTATTGTGACAGTGAGAGATAGTGAGATTAATATAGGATAGAGGAGGAGGAGGAGGAGGAGGAGGAGGAGGGAGGAGGAGGAGGAGGAGAACCTGACAATAGAGAGCTTATATCTATGAATACCATAAAGTCGTTTTGTAGACAGAGAGGCTAGTCTGGTATATTATTAACAAAATGCTGAGTGACTGGGAAGATAAAACTGCATCCTCCCTTCCCCTGGTTACTCCACACTGTATAAAACAGTAGTTTTCCTGCTGTGCTTTGTCCTTGGTGACACCATTTTAGAAGTAGCATTTGACTCCATTTTGAGTTAAAATGTAAAGGAAGGATGACTCTGTGTCATGAACACCACTTCCTCTCTAGTACTTCTATGAGGCACAGATGACAGGTAAATAACTTAATATCAAAAATAAAATTGCACTGCTTAGAAACTTATTAAAGCTTAGTGGGAAACTATGAGCAGATGAGACATATTAAAACTATATGAGAAACACTGGTCTGAGAACTTACTAAATACACTAGACTAACAAAAGCTAAGAATCTTGACTTTGAACCCATAAACAGGGGAAATCTAGCATTGCCATGGCAATGGTCCTACTGACCTGTAGCCTGATCATCCAGTGTGTATTATATTAAAGGAATGATAATAGGGATTGTTCAAATTCAGTCCCCATCAGTCCTATGGCATGTCTCAACTTCCAAGGTTCTCAACTTCTGTAGCTTGGATCATCCCTGAGAACAGAACTGGTCCTGTCGCCCAGCATGAGCCCTGTGACTCCGGCAGTTCTTCAACTGGATATTTTTAATTCCTATAGTTTTCCCATCTATAGGAGGAAAGGCAACCCTCATTGACAAGGTGGTGGCTGTTTTCATATAAATGTCTGTAAACAGCGAGTGGGACCCCAACCACGGAGGCAATGGCCACAGGAAGGCTAAACGGAAGCTTGCCTGAGAGCTTAGAGATTGGTGATGCAAACAGTGACAGCCAATCAGGAGCTGCAACTTGGAGGACACCTTTGCTTGGAACCAATGGAGGGTATAAAGGGCGGTCCCCAAGAATTAATGAATGAGCTTGCTGCTGCATTCTCACCTGCTGAGAATCTCACCAGATGTCTGAGCCACTGATTCTTCACCTTATCACTCATTGCCTTCAGGGCAGGGACATAGAGGACAGAGGACTCAAGCAATACCCATCAAACAGACCTTGACATCACCTTAACACTTTTTATTGGGAATGGCTCAGGCTAGGTCATGGAAGGAGTGTTTTACTTTACTCTGAGGTACAGCTTGACCCATTAGGCCACCAGGGCTACATCACATACATGTTCTTCTTCACCAGCAAGCATAAAAGGGAAGCCCCTAGGAAAGCTGAGTAGATAGCTAGTCACCATATCTCATTCTCCTTCTCAAAATACAAATTCTTCCATTGAACTGAGCAACTGAATTATCATTATCTTGACCAAGGGTAAACGTAAGTGCTTCCTAAAAGTTAATTCACAGAAGAATGCATCTGTATAAAACACTATAAGAGCTAGCATTTTAGATAGGGTATTGTAGGTTTGTCCACTCCTAGAATCTGTAACGAGGTACAAGAACATAGCATGAGCACATCGAACAAAATCCACTGGCCATCTGTTTCAGTATCTGACCTCCAGAGGTGACTAATCCTGGAAGCTTCTTGGGAATGTTTAACCACCTCCTCCTGCCCCTCAGCCTAACCCATCTTCCTCTCTTACAAAGTAATAAAGCATATGGTACCATAGAAAGCTTCTGGCAATAGAATTCAATCTGAAATGTGTTGGGTTTAACACTATTTCCTCTTTCTTCTGGAGCATGTGCCTTATGTGTTTTTCTTGTCATTATCCTTCTGAGACTAATCAAAACTCTACACAGACCAGAACAGATAAGACGATATAGTATAAGTTTTAACATATTAAATTTGGCAGAATCACATTAAGGAGTTTGTTGCATTTCCAACATGGTGGAAAGCTCTTGGGTTTCCAAAAACTAATGTTTATTGGTAAGTAGCAGGTAAATTTCTCTCAGGAGACAGTTTCTTCCCTTAAGTAACAATAATTAAAGTGTGTTGTGTGTGTGTGTTGTGTGTGTGTGTGTGTGTTTATGTGTGTTGTATGTGATGAATGTCTTTCTTTTCTATAAGGGCCAAAACACATTAATCATTCCCATACAAGTAGAGTGCTTAAGAATTATTTCAGATTGCTCAGATTATTTGGTTCCTTTAACACTCATTCAGACTAACTGGTGAGAAAAATTCAGATTGTGCTTTTATTTCTACTCCAGACCTATATGTAAGAATGAATACATTGCATCATCCGGAAGTATCTCTATAGAAAAAAATTCAAATACCTTTTGTAAAAACAAAGTAGTACACACACATACTGTATCCACATGCAATGTGCCTACTTATATATGTGCACACCTTGAGAGATGAGCTAACAAAAATACTAAAGAAGAGAAAATAGTTCTACCCTACATGTTCTCCTCTGCCATCCCTCTACACTGGAGCCTGAGTCACAGGACCAAATGGTTAATAACTTCAAATGAAGGGATGTAAAGGCTTGGGCAGTGCTGGTCCATGAGGCATCAGCACTGATGCAGAGTCCATGCAGCATTGGCAGCATTCACAGTGAGGAAGTCAGCTCTCAGAAACTTTGATCCTTGTTAGATACTAACATTCTCAAATTTGGGCCTCTAAAGACACAACACAGCATATCAAAGCAGCAAAAATTTCCATTCCCCAAATACTCACCGAAACAGGAAAGTGGAAAAACCTAGACTATACTGTGACCAAACTTGTGATTCCTGTGGAACATATTTATAATCAATCCCAGGATGTTTACAACTAATCAGAAATCCATTTAGGATGAATGGAGTGGATTATCCAGTCTCTGATTTTAGTTCAGAGCTAGTAGTCCTTAGAGCATGCTCTTGTGTATCAGTATGTATTCATTTATTTGCATTTCCTTGAAAATATTTCTGGAAAATAAGGTTGTGAAATTGTGGCTTTCTGAGAGTGCATGACCTTCAACATTTAAGCATTGTGGTATTGACTTTGGCATGTGAAGGGTTTGTTTGTGTGTGTGTGTGTGTGTGTTGTTTGTTGTGTGAATAGAATAACTATTTTAGAACATTTTTTATTGTTCTAAACAAATGATATTCAAACAAGTGAATTATACACACATTCATGTATGTTTGTATTTCATGAAAACTATGCTTTACATAGATAAGTAAAATATAAGCAAGATTGACTATTTTCTTTCTATCATAGATCAATTTACTGTTTACCTGTGTTTTGTTAGCGTTTTCTGTGATGAGCTATTTGGAAATACACATTATAGAGAAATGTTAATTGTATAGGAAAAAAACTCACCAATAAGTCATGAATCCACTCACAGAAAAAATGTTGAGTAATACCCCCTAAAGTGCTTAAGGCTTAAAGAGTAAACAGCAGCTACCATAAAAAGTTATAACCATTTTCGTGGCCTAAGTCTGAAACAAATTGATGCAATCAAGTAGTTTTATTTGCTCAAGTTCACCGATAGAACTTCTAATGTCATTTTATAGAATGTTCCAGTGAGCAGCTAGCTTAATAAAATGAAGGAGGTTTACTTTAAGCTGCTATTGAAAAACTTAAACAGCATGGATTAGTTGAGTCAGATAACCCTATAGAGAGTTTATTAAATTTCAGCCTGGCAATTACCTAATCAATAATTCTGGCTTATAAAGTTGTTGCTTAGACTCAAGTGTGTATGAGTCACTGAAACTACTGGTTATATTAATTGGCATTGACTCTCATTTAAGTGTATAAATGTGTTAACTAGATACATGGTGAATCAGCTGGATATCTGGTTGAAGTTGACGAACATATAAAGAAATTAATTGATAGAACACATTAAAATCCACACGTGTATGTGTTGTGCTTTGATTGGTGGAATATTTACTTCATATGATCATTCTGAGCAAACATACACATATTTTTAGAAATGTGTTCAAGTAGATTGTGAAATTGTGCCTGTAACTCCAGCTCTGGGGGAGTTCATCACTTCTGGTCTCCAAAGGCACCTGTAGTCATGTGCACACACCCGTAGAAAAACACATGCACATGATTAAAAATAAAATAAAAATCTAAAAATTTAAAGAGGAAAAAGGGATAAGTTAACTCTAAGAATGTGGGCAACATGAAGGGATTACCATGAGACAGAAAGTTAAAATTGTATAAGAACCCAAAGAGGTGGAGCACTTGCTCTGGTATACAACATCACACACACACACACACACACACACACACACACACACACACACAACACAACCAAACCAACCAACCAACCAACCAACCAAGAACATGAATACAAGTTAAAGCAGACAAGAAATCAGAGTTGTGCAAGGGCTTAGTTTCCACAAAACTGTTCTTTTGTGTTGGTATTGGCATTTTCTAAAGGCAATAAAATTTACCCACATAATCACAGATTTATAAAGCATTTTTCTCTTTAAACATAATCAACTGATCCCCATTCCAGAACTCACACACATTCTTTCTGACACTCCAGTCCTACAACAGTCTGATCAGTTCTTCATTATTGGTGGTCAGTTTGACTCTGGGTAAGTGATTTTTCCATTGAGTATCAGACAGTGGACAGCAGATCCCTCCTATAAGTCAAGCCCTCGGTATGTTGTACTTTGGACTCTGATTACCAGCACATTACACACTGCCTTGTTAAATCTCTTTTTAATGGCATCTAGAAATACTGTGAGTTATATTAAAATTCTGCATTAAAGATAACAAATATACATCAGATTCACCTTCACCTGAATTTTATACATTGTTATCCTGCTTCTTATTTTATTTATTTTTTTTATCCTCTCTGACCTGTTTGTGCCAGCATCACCCATACTCCAAATGCCATGTATTTGGCTTCATTGGAGAGAAAAAAAATGACAAATAAGACTGAAATTTGAGCAGTTGTGTGTTCTGTCAGCATTTTGCCATTGAAAAATAAATTTTAAAAATTTACTAATACCAGCTATTAAGTTAATTGTTTAGCTCAGTCCATCCCAAATCATGAAGCATTTAAATGCAGAACAGCTCTGAGATTCAGTTCTGAAAGCATTCAAGACACAGACGTTTGAGAAACATTCAAGGACACCAGAACTGCACACATGGTGGAGACTAGAGCACACACACACACACACACACAACACACACACACAGACTGCTCTTGGCTATAGGATAAGGAACTACGAGGCAGCTGCCCCAGGTAGGTGGCCTCATAATTAGTTGGCTCTTCACCCTCTATCTGCTTCACCTAAGAAAACCTGAAGCTTTAAGGATGATTGAGCAGCAGTTCCCCTCCTCAGAAACACTTGCGTTGTGCAACAGACGTGGTTTTAAATGGTGGAGATAATTGCTTAATTCAAGCTAGAGCAACTGGCCAAGTAAACATGTAGCAGCCAGGAAGCTATTAGCATGATTTTAAGGCAATTATTCCATTAGTGTTTAATAGTCTCCAATTAGTCTGCTCTATCAAAATTTGAATGTCTTCTTTTTTCCTCCAAAAAAATTTGTGTTGAATAACGCAGAAAGGTACCAGACTTGTTTTAATCTTAGCTTTATAGATAAGAATTTTGCTAAACCTATTTTTCAAATCCATATGGGTATTCAGGAATGTATACTTGGAGAGAGAGAGAGAGAGAGAGAGAAGAGAGAGAGAGAGAGAGAGAGAGAGAGAGACTTTGTATCTGTGAGCTGTGTCTGTGTGTATGTATATTTGTCTATCTTTGTGTGCTTGTGTGTATCTATGTGTGACTGTATATGTGTCTGTGTGATATTGATTTTGTGTGGGTGTATGTGTGTGTGCGTCTTTCTGTCTGTGAGCTGCGTCTGTGTGTATGTAGTATGTATATGTGTCTGTCTTTGTGTGCTTGTGTGTGTGTCTGTGTGTATGTATGTATGTATGTATGTATGTACGTATGTATGTGTCTCTGTGTGTGTGAGACTTTGTGTGCGTGTTGTGTGTGTGTGGTGTGTGTGTGTGTGTGTCTGTGTGTCTGTGTGTTTTCCAAAAGTATTGGGGTCAAACTCCAAGGTTTTATTGGCCATTTATTTTGAATCTTACACTAAATGGGTTTGAGAATACAAGGAATTCTGTATCATCCAAATCCATCATCTTTATGTCTCTACCAGAAGACCAACAGAAAATCGAAGCCTCTGACCTCAGAGTTCCACTTAGTCCCATGAAGGAGAAAGGAAAATTACCCTATTTCTACAGATATCTCACTCCTTACCTCGGTGAGAACTTGTTGCTTCTGAGTTATGCTCACATAAATCACAAAGTCCTTACCTCTGCATCCCTAGGAAATATTTCATAAAAATCTCTTTTAAGGGTCAGATCACTAAACTGATTTTAGGTCATTTGCCTGCACTGAGTTCCTGGGTCTTACTTTGTTTTGTTCTGAAGGGCACGTTGCTTGATTTTTCGTCTGTGAAATGGAAATTCTAGCACTCCCTGCTTTACAGAGTTTTGGGAAGGATGTGAGCTAGCAGACATAAGTTGGCTTTGAAAAAGTGAAGTGTTATAGACATTATGGTGAGCTTTAAATGTGGCATCATTCCATCCTTCAGAGCTGGGATGCTACCTCAAGCATTTAACCCTTGAATCTCTAGAGATTGCCTTCACAGAGAGCTAATGCCCCAGTCCTTGCCCTTATTACCAACTCAGTTCAGGAAGCAGGTGAACCACATGAAAACAACTGTCTAAGAAATCAAATAAAACGTAAAGGAGGATGAGGAGGCCTGTGGAAGGGTGAGTGGAGTTTCACTAGCAAAGTTGTGTGCTTTCTACTCCTTCAAAAGAGCAACCCCCTTAATCATGGGTATGGAATCCATGTAGAGGGGAAGCTGGGTTGTGCTTTGCCAGAGAGATATCTGGGTCCCAGAAAGTCATCTGCTGAGGAGGGCAAAGGCAGAGACAACCTTTTCCTGAGGACAGAGCTCTCAACAACCTGTGCCTGCCCTTGCCACCAAACATCCACTACAATTGAGTTATTACTGGTTAGTTCCAATGTTGTTGATTGGACACTGGGTTTTTTTTTTGGGTTTTTTTTTTTTTTTGGTTTTTTGTTTTTGTTTATTTTCGGAATCCTGTTTTATTTCTTCCTTGTCTTATTCTTAGGTCTTACGTCCACTCTCTTCCTCCAAATTCCATCATGTTTTCCCCCTGGGGTGGTGGTGGGGGGGTAGGAGGTAAGGGGATGCTGTAGATAGGGCAAATCAGAGGAAGTAGACTAGAAGGTTGAACTTAAAAAACTTATCTCTACTCTGGGCAGGGGCTTGACTATCCACGAGTAATTTGCCCTCCAGCCCAGTCTTGTAAAAATGGTTGCGCACACCTTCAGCCAAATTGCTAAAGAAATGTTAGCATTTCTCCAGCTGCCGCGCTCAGAAACTGCCCAGAAACAATCTTCCCTCTTAAATACCTGAGTTAGAGACTATTGTGTGCTCCGACCCAGAAACCTGGCCAATGCTCTGGTCCAAGCCACGCACACCATACTAAAGCCTATTGATGCCCTGCTGTTCTAAGCTTGCTTTCCTCCAGACTACCTGCTAGGTCACCTTTTCGGGGGCCATCTGTTCATCATTCCCATCTCTTCGCTGCTGCTCACGCGAGTCTCAGTGCCTGGCTTCTGTCTGGAGCTGCAAATGTAGCAAGGGTTTGCTTTCTCGACCCAGGAGCTCTATACCTGAAGCAGCTCTTTGACCAGACTCCCTCCCAGTCCAAGCCAATTAGGAAAGGCTTGCTTTCAGCTTCTTGCCCCATTCAGCTTCTTGTCAAGGACAGTGATCCAGCTACTGCCACCATCCCTGAACTTTCATCACTCTTCAGAAAGAGCTTTGTCTCTTTAAAGGAGACTGGGGACGAATATTAACGATTCCAGTAGATTCTTACAGTGAAGCTATCAAATTCTCCCAAGTCCATGCCAGGGATGGACTTAGTGATGTTCTGGAGCAGAACTCTTAAGAGAGCCGGCTCCCTCCCACAGCGCTCCAAGGAGCCACAGACTAAGGAACCTGACCTGCCTACTCCCCAGCCCCACGCCAGAATTTTCAGGGAAAACCATAGCAAGGGACTCAGGGCGCGATCCTAGAACCACCTTCTCCTCTGCCCCAGCCCTGTGGACACAGCCTGCTTCTGAACCCCAAAGGGGAAGCAGTCACCTTGACTCCTAGGTGCCAGGGTCTTCCAAGATTTGGAAAACCAGGGGACCCACCCCCTGGACGAGCATCCTTCCTGCATACACAGGGGGAAGTTAGCACTGGGTGTAAAATGAAGCAGGGCGGGGCAGGGGCAGGGGCAGGGGCAGCGGTCACCTACCTGGGATGGCTAAATTGGTGAGGGGGATGCTGTGGATGCTCTCAGGCAGAGTTGCCATCCAGTCCGCGAATTTCAGCTCATTTTTCCCCTGAGACGAGGCCATGGTGCCGGTCTGCTTGCTGCCGAGCGAGTCCCCACACTCCTAGGCACAGGCTGGCAGCTGCTGCCTCTAAGCCAATGTTTGCTTCGGCCCGGCTAGAGTTTACACTCCGCTCTGCGCCACACCCACAGGATGGCGCAGACACATGCTCATTTTAATAATTATTCAAAAACACCCCATGCTCCCTCCTTGCCTTGCCAGACTCCACTGCCGGGGCTTTTGTTCCTGACGTCCGTGCTCTGCTCTCTGCTCTTTCCCCTCCCTCCAGACTCCCTCCTCCCGTCTCACCCCTCCTAGGTGGCTCTGCCTTTCCTTGCTATTCTGCAGCTCCCCACCGCTTCCTCTTATTAGTCCTTTATCCTTTTAAAAACTTCGTTTTCCGAGCTGCTTTGTCCCTAGTCTTTCTCTGTCCCTTGGTATGAGTTCCTGGTCCAGTCTTCATGAAAGGCAGTCTTGCGGTCGAATCTGAAAATCCTGGTAGACTTTGGGATGTTATTACCTCCTGAAGAGCAGACTCATCTTTGGCTCTCAGGACTTTGCATTCTTCCCAAAGAGTGTTCCTTTGCTTAAGCCACAACAGAGTCTGTCCTTTCTCAGCAGAGAGTCCTCGGACATATTTGTACAAAATGGTGGTCTTTATCACTTTGCCTAATTTTTTAAGGAGCTTATACACATGGTGAGCAGGAAGGTTCTTAATCCCTCGTCCCAGACATTTCACAAATCGAGAAGCATTGCTACAGGTTGTGATGACCCTCTGTTTCTGGGGAGTGAGTGAAACATTCCTTTCTTGCTTTCATGACACTCAGGATAAGATGAAAGTCTAGGGCTGGAAGAAAATCACGTCTCCCAACGACATGCTGTAATTACTGCCAGTAGCATTTGGTGGAATGTATTTGGCACCATTTGAAGTGATCTATGTGATTGTTTGGATCTTCATTCCTTGGCAGACTAGAGATATGTGTTTCTCCAGAGAGAAATCGCTCAATGTGGCTCCAGAAAACTGTCTGGGTGCACCCGCTCCCCAGTGAGCAAGAGAAAGGATCAAGCCTTGCAAATGTGACCGAGACGAGCATTGGCCTGAACAGGACTGTATGAGTCAGAATGAGCATGTGCTGGGCTTTGCCACTCAGAGACTAAGGATGGGCAAAAGGAGCTTGTTTTCCTGCGGAGGGGTGTGTAAATTCTTTTCCCAGAGGAAATACTATTAGGTTGAAGAAATTAGAATCAAGGTTGGAGAGACAGCACCAAGAAACATGAGAATAATCATTTCAGTTCAGTAAACCCATTTAACATTTTAAAAGCCCGAGAGCCTTTTTATTTTGTGCAAGGATGCTGTGACCAAAGAAAATTCCCTATCTACTCGAAATTACTTTGGGGAAGATAGAGGGAGGAGAGAGGATGTCTAATTCTTTTGATCGAATTTTCTTATTCTCCCCATGGAAACAGTTCATAGTGTCTTGAAGACATGGTTGGTCTATCTTTAGAATGAGAATGAGATGTACTGAAACTCCTGCTCGAAGAACTCTTGACATTCTCACTAGCATACTGGATCCTCGTATGCTTTTAGCTAGAATGAGAATCATCTCTCGTTCAGCTTGTTGGCCAAGAGATCTATAAGAACTGCTTTACTGACTAATGCTAGTGTCTTAGAGGCAGCATTTTGGAATCAGCAACTCAGAATCACATGGGAGAGTTAGCCACTCTGTGTGTGAGGAAAGTCCTCCAGAGCCTGTCAGCCCTGTTTTGGCCATTGCACAGTCATGACAACTGAGAAATTTGTGATGATGCTTCCAGGAGTGAGTGTAGATGCTTGAGGAAGTAGCAGGATATGCACACTCACTTTTCTTTGTCTATTTTGAGGCTATTCTAGACTTTTAAAGTATTCTTTCCAGGGTGGTCAATTAATTATGCAACCTGGGAGGTATTGTTCTATAAAATGTACTTTAAAAATACCCTTTATCCAATTGCATTGTGAGGATGTGTCCTAAAAAGTTTAGGAAACGGTTTATAAAAGATGATTGTCCCTAAAGTAGAATTGCTTCTTCCTTGGGAAACTTCAGTGTTTGCTCTTAAGGCCTTCAACTGACTGGATGAGGTCAATACATATGATAGCAGGTAATCTGCTCCATTCAAAATGACTATAAATGCTACTTCATCTATAAACATCTGCATAGCAGCATCTATCGTAGCATTTGAACAAATAGCTAACCATCATAAATCAGTCAGGTTGTGACACAGAAGAAATCAGCACATTCACTGTAAAGCTAATGTCAGTGTTTGAACAGCTAGTCACCACAACACAGCCAATTTGAGTGTATTAAAAAATTCCATCCTACTCACTGGAAAACTAATACAGAGGTTGACACCAATTCCCAGATCTCTTTAGGACTCTATTATTCTGTAATTTTGTTGCCATTAAGAGTATCACACCCACAATTACTAGAAATAAAAAGAGAAAAAAGCAGAGGTATTTGTCTTGCGTTTTTAATCTGTTCAAGCAAGTTGAGGAAATGGGTCTGAATTCTTATACCCACAACATGGGGGATGCCATTGAAGTTTCATTGTGGGGCGCCATTTATTATTCCAGTTTCATTTGGTTGCTGTGATAAAACACTTTAACCAAATGCAATTTGAGGAGGCAAAGGTTTATCTCATCGTACCCTTCCATGTTATGTTTATCTTTGAGGGAAGTCCAGGCAGAAACCTGAAGGTCACACTGCTTGCTGTTCTGTGCATTGTGACCTCAGAGCAGGGAACACACAGTCAGGAGAGTAGAGCAACAAGCATGGAGGAGGATCCTTTTTGCTGGCTTGCTCCCCTGTAGACTCATCCATAGGCAGTTTTTTTATACAAACAACTACCTGCCTATGGATGGTCCCGCTCACAGTGGGCTAGGCTCTCCTGTATCAATTAATAATCAAGAAAGTCCATCATAGACATCCCTCCAGGCCTCTGTGATCTAGCTGATTCCTCAATCAAGGTTTTTCTCTCAGATGAGTCTGGGCTATATGAAACTGACAGTTTAAACTACCTAGGATACCTACCTTTAAAAAACAAATCATAGTCGAAACACTACAATAAATATCTCATGTTCATTCATTTAAAAAATTATAGTCTTTTAAGCATATGTTAAAAAAACAAAGTGAGTTAAAGTAGGAAGACCCCTGAAACTTGCTGTCCATCAAATTCATACTGTGCAGAGTACCTAAAAATCGCTATTCCTCTCAAACATCTCTGTACCTCCTCAGTCTTACCCGTAAAGATGCAGTATCTGCTTGCCTTATTTCTTCAGTCAGTTCATGGTCTCCCTTAATTGCTAAACTAAGTTTTATTTTTTTAAGCTAAATTGACTTTGGATTGAGTTAGGGAAAATAAGAGTTATTACAGGTCAGGAAACACTACAATACATTTAGGTCAGATAATGTCTCAGAAGGGACCATCTGCTTCAAGGAATTCAATCAAACTGTTTTTTTAAGGCAATGTTTGCAAATTCATTTTTTTAAGAGTCAAGCTTAACAAATATATACATAATGGGCAATAATCTTTGTAAGATTAACATCAAGAAACATGAATTTCTTATTCTCTACAATACCTACCTAGATATTCCATCCAAAGAAATTTGCTGTATTTGAAGTCTGGACTTTAACCAAATATTTCAAGCCTCTCTTTGTTCCATTAGTTTAATACTAGAGAGTTCTCTGTCTTAACCCCTTTCTTTCTGTATCTAAGGTTCATAAGTTATCCAGAAAAAGCTACCTAAAGCTCACAGGTATAATTTAGAGACTTGGAATGATAAGCCGTGAGATCCGGAGACCTAGATTCTTCCTTAGGCTTTCACACTTGGTGCTGTGTGTTACTTTTTCCTTTTCTGATGCATAAAGAAAGACGATTTGTCACTGGAGATGGGAAAATGGGAATCCTATGAAGCTGAAATTAAGAAAGAAAATTTAAAGTTTATGGGACGGAATGAGGACTCATTCCTGTTCTGCTTTTCATCCTTTGTTCTTCCTGCTCATGGTATGCGTGCCCTTCAGGCTTTCATCTGTCAGGATTCTTTCTAGACTAAATAACTCCAATTTGCAAATGCCTTACCATGTGTCCTAGTAGCAATTCCTATCCAAACCACCATATAGGTATGGCTCCTAAAGACTCATGTGTTTGAATACTTGACCCACAGGAAGTGGCACTTTTAGGAGGTGTGGTCTTGTTAGAGGAAGTGTGTCACTGTGTGGGCAGGCTTTGAGGTCTTGTGTGTCAAGCTACATCCAATGTGGCATACAATCTTCTGCTGCCTGTGGATCAAGATGTATAACTCGGTGCCTTCTACAGTCCCATGGGTGCCTGCCTGCCTACTGGTGTGTTGCATCATGATGATAATGGATTGAAACTGCAAGTCTGCTCCGATTAAATGTTTTCCTTTAGAAGAGTTATCTTGGTCATATCTCTTCAAACCAATGAAACTCTAACTAAGACACAATTCAAACAACAATACCACGCATGAAACAGAAGTAATCTCTCCTCTATGCAGCCATTGATCTGTGTCTATAGCTGTGAAGTATCATGTTTCTAGCTTCCTAGTTGATCTTAAAGGACAATTGGTGCAGAAATGGTGTTATTTAGCATTCTAAAATGGATGTCACAGTGACTAAAATGTACAGCTTCATTCTAATAATTAACTTTACTGCCTTATTTCATAAATATTTATTGACTATTTTGTATGTGTTCTGTCCTAGAGAGAGAAAATGAAACATGAAGGCACTGAACTTTTGGATACATGTTCTGTGGAAAAGGTGTCAAATGATCCCTCAATGGATAGATAAATAAGTTATGTAGACATGTCTCTCACACTACAAGAAAAACTTCCTTCAATATCTCTATTTTTACCCCCTCATTAAACAGAAAAATCATCAAAAATTTAGACCTTATTGTTGAAAATACATGTTGAAAGAAAGATTGGTTTATGAAATCAGCTGGTTACTTTGCCTCTCTATCAGTTTTCCTTTGTCTTCTCCACATTGTTATCTTGATAATTGAGTAGTGGCATTTGAAAATAACATTCTATACTCTTCTAGGTCTCTAGTGGTCCATTACGATAAAATATATGGTTTCTCAAAGCAGAGATTGTTAGGGATGGGAATAGCCTGAAAAAGAAGAAAAAATTATTTCAGGTCAATGCACTGATTCAAGAAAAGAATGAATCAGAAAAAGCTATTCTCTTCATTGATAAAACTTACAATGTTTGTATCAATTATATTGTACTTGCCACAAGTCAAGAGCAACTCAAATAATCAGAAGGAATAAATAGATCAGCATTATTGATCAATAAATATTGATCAATAAATAGCTCAGTATTATTCAGCTTTGAAAAGTAATGAAGTGCTAATATGTGCTATAAAACAGAGGAAATTTGAAGAAATATACCAAAAGATAAATACTATATGAATCAATAAATTTTAGGTTCCTGATTAATCCAATATATAGAAACATAAATGAGTATTGACTATAAAGAGAGAGGTCAAGGAGGATTCTAGAAATGATGTGTGACGAAGCACAGTGTGGTGCATATACTTAGAGTCAGTCAAATATACACTTATAATAGCTGGGATGTCATTGGCTGTTGGACAGCAGTATTATGCTTATTTAATTGATTATAGAGACCTCATTACTTGACAGTTTATCTTCCAGGCAATAGCTATAAATAGCACACTTTAAGTTGATCAAATCCCATTTGATCTGCTATCTGCTGCAGAGAGGCAGCACAATAACCTAGCTACAGAATGAAACTATATTATGTATATTTCCATAACAAGGTTATAAGGCCTTGTGATAATACTAGCACAATTCCTGGTGCCATGAAGTATTTTCCTCTTCCCAACAATAAGCAGAACACAGAGTAGTATAATTTATCTAGGGCTCCTCAATGTTGACAATGCTGAATGTCATTGTTAATGTTGACCTGTGCTTCCTATCAGTAACATTTTTATTTATATTTAATGGAAAGGAGTTGATACAATACTTTTTTATTGTAGGTCATAGATGTTCTTGCACAGGTGAGCCAGCAAGACCTTTTGTCCATTCTTGACATTCTCAAACTGTCTTACAGCTACAAACAAGTGAAGATAATTCTTGCTGCAGGGTCTTACATTCTGTTTCCATTTTCAGCCTCATGTTGCAAACCCCCAAGGCAGGCATCTATGTGTAGAGCTTCCTGGAAGACTTGCCTGTGCTGTAGGACACTTACCCCTTGTGAGATGAGTCTGATGATTAGACTTCATCCTAGTCTCAAAACTATGCATTGGCCAATGGAAAATTGTGTCAGAAATTTGGATGTGATGCGAGAGGAACAGGCATCCGGCTCTTCAGGGATCTCTATTCAGTATTGGCACATACCTTATTATGGACTTTGATATTTTGTGCCTTTTCAGGTTTTTTGCTGCTGCTTTTCATCACTTATGATTATAGCCTTTTATAAAGTTTTATTTTGTTTAATTTTGGAGACAGCATCTTATGTAGCTTGGATTTGCACCAACTTTGGTTAGTGGATATTGGACTTGAAGTCATGATACTCCTCCTTCTTCTCCCCCCCAAGGGTTGATATTATAAGTTTGCTCCACCATACTTAGCTATAACTGTAACTTTGACTAACAGAAATTTGCTTTATACATTGGATATTCATCTTGAGTTAGCAATAATCTTCTGTTTAAAACTCTATATGGCCTTTGTTGCTTTTCTTGCAGCTATGAACAGACACCTGGCAAGAAGAAACTTAAGAGAGGAAGGATTTATCATAAATTGATAGTAGAATCCAACATGATATGGAAGGCACACTGATGGAGGAGTGAGGGCAAGGGTGGTGTTGTATCTCACCCAGTCTATTTCCAGTCAGGAAATAGAAACATAAATGCTGATGTAGTGCTCACTTCAGTTTCCCTTTAGGTTTGATTCATGAGCCTAGACATTAGGTGACAGTGTCTACTTCCCTATTCAACCTTTAACCTCTTGGAAATTTAAATATTGACCATTAAAGCTATCCATTTTTACAATTGGGCTTAAGAAGTAAATGTAACTATGCATTACAAAAATCTCACTGTATACTCTACAAAAGCAAATACTGTGTTATGTATAGCACCTACTATAAGCAACTATAGTGTACCTGACAAGCAAAGTGTTTCATTCTATTTTATAAAATTGTTTGTATTTTCAAAAATTAAGAATAAAATAACAGTAGACTGTCAAGATCCTGCATTGCTTACAAACTAGAGCACCTCGGGGTAGCTGTCCACAGCTCTAGTGCTGAACACACATAGCAAAATTTGCTCTGGACATGTTGTCACAGCCTCCTATTACATGCCTGTAACTAAGTCATTTGGATGGAAAATACTAAATGCATTTTTTAGTTCTTAACTATAGTTGGCATTTAATATTTTAAAAATTTATTTTCACATATTTGCCTTTCAAACTACATTATTTACAAGCAAATTTCATATATTTTAGGATTTAATGTGTAAAGTTTCAGTGTTAAGTTTAATTAGTTAGTTTAGTGGTCAACCAATTCATATTTTCAAAATTAATAGAATAATAATTATTAAATTAACTGACAATTTTTTTAGTTTGGCAAACAACCTAAATAAAATATCAATGTGAAGTTTAAGATTTTTGTTTTTACTTATCTCAGAATAAATGTAAAATAAATATGTACAACTTGTATTGTAAGGAAATTATAAATAGTAAACTAAAGTTCACAGATCTTGACTGCCCTACATTTATATCCTTTGGTTACACTTTAGTGTGATATATTAAAATATTCACTAGCTTCTGTGTATCTATCAATCACTGTAATCGTATGTTTTCTGAATCATCGGAAGTATTCTCTTTTTAAATGATTGAAATGTCTGTTCACTTATTAATTTAACCCTTTTTAATATAAAACATGTATGTCTAATAAACAAAGCTAAAATGTGAACCTCATTTTTATACAATACACCATGTTAACATGAGTGTTAAATCATTTTATCACATGGCACATTTACATGACATAACATTTTTATATTCCATGTAAGAAATAATACAATTTTATTTAATTATTGAAGTCAAATTGAAAACAACATCTGATAAAACATTAAGAGGACATTTGCAGATGCCATTATAAATATATCTGAAGACAAATGGCACATTTCTAAGAAATGGATATGTGTTGGAATAATAATTTAATATTTTTACTGTTTGTTAAATTGCTATATTTGGAATCACAGTGTCTTTGAAAGCATATAAAAAAGTTTGTATACAAATGTGCTTTTAGACACTGCAGAAATTATTACAACATTTATGCCATATCAAAGAGGAATGTGTTATCAATGCAAGATAATTTAAGAGCTTCTTTTCTGGCCAAAGCAAAGACAGTTGTATCTCTAAAGAAGATAGATGTCAAGATCCATCATAAATCACAAAGCCACTGACAGAAAAGCCTAAAAGGAGACTGCAAATGGCTCGCACTTCGGTTTCCTGGGTGGGAGCTTGTAATCTTTCAAACACAGCAGAAGACAATGGGACAAATGAAAAAACTGAAGACTTCCTCTCACACATTTTCTTATGAAATGAGGAAATTATGGAGTTACCTCCCTAAAATACAAATTTAGTAAGCATACAAGCTTCCAAGTTAGTCAGGAAAAAACACACATGGTGAGGAAAGTGGGAAATGGAACACTTCTCAACGTGAGTAATGATCTGCAAGCACAGAAGTCACAACATCAATCATGATTTTGCAAGAAATTTAACCACATAATCCTTACATTTATAGTTAAGTAAGATAGCCATCTGTTAAGAAATAACATACCCCACTACATAATTGACTACAAAGAAGGAAATTTTAAATAATTTATAGTGGCTAACCATAATGGCACACACAGTTCAATAGGAGAGTGTTTTTATAGAACCCCCAAAACTCTTGATTTGACCCTTAACTCTGAAACACATACATGCATACATACATATATAAAATGTTTAAATCTAAAACTTACACCTCACCATTGTCATATATAGTACATAATTATAAAACTTAATTCTTCATACATTATCACTGATGACACCACTTTCCAAGAACTACTACTCAGATTAACTGATTAGTAATTCGGATTATTGCATCTGAAAAAGATACATTTGCTCTTGTGCTTACTCACACTGTTTGACCCCATACTCACAAGCATAAAAAATCTATGTCCCTCAGGAAGAAGTTAGTGGGTCTGAGTTGACTGAAGTTCATTATTATGAATATAAAAAAGATACGGTGACCTTCACGGAGGCAAAAACTATTTTAAATTCAACTATATTAAATAATTGTCGGAAATATGAAAAATGAGATGTAAAGGACGCACATTTTCACATACAGCATGTTTGATGAGATTATTTGAGGGGTAGATACATTAAAATGATTGCAAAATAAAATCAATACATAATAGCCAATTTAAAGTTATACAGACAGACTTTATAGGAACATTGTAACTTAACATGATGCAATGAATAAATTTAAGTGCCTATCACTGTCGTAGCTAACTTTTTAAAATTAGCTTCTAAATTAGGTCCTAAAACCAGCCATTAACTGGAAAAAGAAAGAGATATCACAAAAATATAGTAATAAAAACTGCATGATATTGGCATAAAAACAGACTTATTGATCAACGGAATATGAGAACTCATATGTAAACGCATGGTCCTGCTGCTTCCTGATTTTTGGCAATAGGCTAAACACACATATTGGAATAAAAGCAGCGCCTTTAACAAATGGTTCTCATCAAACTGGATCACTCCATGTAGACGTAACAGCAGACTCTTGTTACTCACCTTAAAAAAAAAAAAAAAAAACTCAAACCAATTTGGACTGGGATTTCAAGATAAAAATCTTATTTTCTGAATTTGACAAGTGACAGAGTAATGAAGATGCTCAAATTATAGGCACAGCAAAATGCTTTCTAAATAGGACCCCAGAACAAAGGCATTAAGACCAATAAGGGTCAAAGAGAAGTTGCAAACCTAAAAATCTTCTTTATAGCAAAGGACACCATCAACTATCATTTGACTGAAGAAGCAATATACAGAATGGTGGGAATAATAATAATAATAATTTATTATTTACCATCTGTGGTAGATTGAATGAGAATGCCCTCCATAGACTCATATGTTTGAATACTTGGTCCTTATCTGGTAGAACTGTTTGGTGGGGGTTAGGAGATACAGCTGTGATGAAAGAGGCATGTTACTTCTTCCCAGGTAACTCTCTTTGTATATGTCTCTCTACACCTTATGCATATATATTAAAATTAAACTCTGAGTCATTGCTCCAGAGCTATGTTGCTGTGCTCTTCTCCATGATGGTTACAGACTCTATCTGAAACCATAAGCTCTAAATCCAGTCTTCTATAAGTTGCCCTGGCCATGAGGTATTATCACAGCAATGGAAAAGTAACTAAGATACCAGCTATACATTGGATATAGGGTTAGAGTATGCAAAAAATTAAAAAAAAACTCAATCAGACAAACAAAATAGGCAAACAAAACTAAACATCAAGAAAACAACCCAGTTAAAACTGGGGAAATGAGAATAAATAGATTGGAAAAGAAGAAACACAAATGGCTGAGGACATTTTTGAATGTTCTGCATCCTTAGTCATCAAGAAAATCCAATTAAAACTTCACTGAAAGTTCTTCTTATTTCATTCAGAATAGCTAATATAAAAATATGTCAAAAAATGTTGGGATGGATGTGGAGAAGTGAGAACTTATTCACTGCTGATAGGGATGAAAACTTGTACTGCCGTTATGGAAATCAGTATGAAACTTCTGCATATGATCTACCTGTACTATACTCTACCATATTCCCAAAGGATTCTATATTATACTACAAATATTATTGCTCATCTATGTTCACTGTGACTTCATTCACAATATACAGGAGATGGAAACAGCCCAGATCTCCAACAGCTCTTGAATGGCTAATGAAAATGTACAGTGGAATATTATTCATCTTTAAAGAACATGGTTAAATCTGTAGATAAATGACAGCACTGGTTAAGTCATTCTGTGGTAGATAACCCATATCCAGAAAGATAAACAATGTACACACGCATATTTAAACTGGAGTACCCATAGAAGTCATGAAACCAGTAAAGTCATGGGGGAAGATTTCAGTGGGATTAGGACAGATTATAGGTAGTATGAAGCAGGTAAGAGAAACAGTGGGATGGTAAGGGTTAAATGAGGTAGGGGGTGTGTGTCTAAAGTAGAAGATCCAGCATAGGGAAGGACAAATAACATAACATTTGAAAATCTTGCATGGAAACCTAGTATTGTAGACATTTCATGCATGTGTATGTGTATGTGTTTGTGTTTGTGTTTGTGTATGTGTATGTGTTTGTGTTTGTGTATGTGTATGTATATGATGTATATGTATATGATATATATGTGTATGTATATATATGTATATGATGTATATGAGGTATGTGATGTAAATGATGTATATGATGTATATGTGTAATGCCTGGCTAATAGGGAGTGGCAGTATAATGAGGTATAGCCTTGTTGGAGGAAGTATGTCACTAGAGGCTGGCTTTGAGCTCAAGAATTGGCCAGTGTGCCTCAATCTCCTTCTGCTACCTGCCAATCAAGATGTAGAACTCTAAACACCTTCTACAGTACTATGTCTGCCTGCATGTTTCCATGAGTCTTGCCATGATGGTAATGGACTAAGCCAGGCCCAATTGAATGTTTTCCTTTATAAGAGTTGCCAAGTTCATAGTGTCTCTTCACAGCAATGGAAACCCTACAGCAGCATCTGTATCTGCATATGCATATATAAAGGGAGTTCAAGTGGAAAACTGTTTCTTCCAAACAATATAGAGTATCAGATAAAAGGCCCAAGAACAGGTATATTACCTCTTCTCAAGTTGTGGGTCAGTAGGGTCCTATTACCATTGTTCTTGATTATCTTCCATAGCACGTGGTAAAACCATTGTTAAAGACACCGCTTATTTGAGTCATAGGACTTGGAGAAATCAAGCTGTTACTAAACTGGAAACTTTATCTGAACTGGCTAGATTTCATAGTGCTTGAGATTTGCTATGCACACTACCATGTAGAAGTAACTAACAACCCTATCCAGATATTGAGGCTGCAAGGTGCCATAATGACTGACCAGGTAAGATATGTCCACTGGTACAATAGTGGCACTGATGTGGTGGTAGCTAACTTCCAGACTGGATTTAAAGACTACTATGAAAGACAGAGCTCATGCCCAATACCATCAACTGGGCCAGAAACCCATGGTTGGCTAGGACATGGGCCCTAGGAGACAATCTAGTACTGTTATTCTGTGAAATGGACACTGTAATAAACTGACCACTAAATTTTTATCTTCAGTCTCATAGACCAGTGCATCTCTTAATTCTCATCAAAGAGGCCACTTTGGCTTATAATAGACGGTAATTAATACAAAGACCCAAAAGTGCTCAGCATGCATAGATTAAGAGACTGCTAAGGTGTTCATCTCTAAGGGAACATCTGTATCATACCCTTTCTACCAAGTTTCAGGCATCATTGTGGAAGAGTCAGGAGTAGGGGACTTCTGCAACAAAACAATATTTGTCAGAGACATCAGAACTATCGCATAACGCATAAATAATTCATAGCAACTGTGACTGCACACATAAAACCTGCACAAAATCAAGCCAGTCAAAATACCAGTCTGGATAGGGGAGAAGCTCATGAAGTCCCACCCCTATTTGAAAGGCTATTATATATTGATGACTGCTGGAGGTTTGCAGTCCCTGAGAGGCTACACATGCTATACAATAGATGGTTCTACACACACACACACACACACACACACACACAAACACACACACACACACACTCTTATACTCAAAGGCAGTCAGCACTATGTGAACACAATGGGTTTTAAAGTGAGTGAGGGAGAATACATGAAGTTGGAAGATAAATAAAAGTGGTGTTGGGGTACATGGGGTGGATTTGGTCAAAATGCTTTATATGGATGTGTGAAATTCTCAGTTTTGAACTTTAATGGTTTTTTTTTTTGAGATTATGGTATGACTACAGCATTTTTCACAGTCAAAAAATTTAGAAATATGACAAAATAGGAGATGCACCAACTATGAAATAAATCATGAGTTTCCTTTTGACCAAGTACAATAACAAAAATTAGAAATTTAGAGATTATTCGGCTAACTCAATATCATTGGAAATTGATTAGTTTGGATTGAGATGCTACATTTAGCACTTCCAGACTTTTATTTGGTGTGACTGATTAGACTGTTCCTCTTTGTTTTACATTCTGTCATTTGGAAATGACCCAAAGTTACACACTGACGAAATACCCGAGTGCAACAGCCTGATTCATTCGGGTAATACAAATGTTTCTGCCCATGTTAATAAGTCCTGTGTCTTTCTTCTTTCATTCAGATATTTTGAGCATTTTTATCATTTCAAATCAAATGCAAATTGTAAATTTTTGTGTCACCTGGGACATATAACAGACTTTAAGACAGTAGAGAGTAGCATGTTAAAAATAATTTGGGGGGCTGGAGAGGTGGCTCAACGGTTAAGAGCACTGGCTGCTTGCTCTTTCAACAGTCCTGAGTTCAATTCCCAGCAACCACATGCTGGCTCACAACCATCTATAATGGGATCCAATGCCCTCTTCTGGTGTCTGAAGACAGCGACAGTGTACTCATATAAATGAAATAAGTCTTTGAAAATGAAAATAAAAATAATTTTTGGCTACAAGCTGTGAGGGGAAGTCAGAAGGAGGTAGGTTCCAGATTTAAACTTCTCAGCATTTCATGGACCTATTAGGAGCTGTGATTGTAATGCCAGACACATGAGTTGCCCTGAAAATGTCTGTTTTTTTAGAACATTCCCAAGTGTGGCTCCTCCAATCAGGTCTTCAGGTGATTTCTTTAAGAAAGAGAGGAACAGTTTGTGAAGAGAATCTGGGATAGTTTTTCCTTCAAGGTGACAGATTACCCTGAGGGTAAAGTAGCCACCTGGATGGTGAATATGAGGCATCCATGCTTCCTAATTCAGATAAGAAGCATTGCAGGTAGTGATGCTGGCTGCCCTCTACAGACTGTCAGCAGGGACTGGGAAAATACATCCTCCCTCAGGCAGCTTTGAGAGCAAATTGAAACCAGTGGTGGTGTGGATCTGGCAAAAAATGTAAAAAAAAAAAAACAAAAAAACAAAAAAAACTCAGTTTCAGCAACAGTGACCTTTCAGAAATGGAAATGAAATACATACAAAGAGTTAGGTGTCATTGCACTACCTGGAACCTCAGCTCTCTCAAGAAACTAGGGTACAGAGAATCAGGTTCGAAGCCAGAATGGACTACCTAGTGATACCTTGTCTCAAAACGAGCAAACCTTAAGTGAATAATTTTTTAAAGGATGAGTTATGTAGGTGTATATCCACATATTTCACTCTCAGAGCTTGGCTTGAACCTACGTACTGACACACTACTAGCTTTGTCTTAAATAGTGAGACCCAACTCTGCTTCCTGTAAACTCTGGGTGTGTCGAGCCTGAGGGAGCACTGCTGCTCTCCAAATTGCACACTGCTGGGCACTGCAAAGGTGAGATGTCAGGTATGGTTTGGGAGAACTTTGGGTTTCAGAATGAAATTCGGGACATTGAAATCTAAAGTCTATGTGAACTAATATTCTCTCTCTCTCTCTCTCTCTCTCTCTCTCTCTCTCTCTCTCTCTCTCCCCTTTGCTTAGTACATTTAAGGGGTGTTTTCCTAAAGAGTCAACCTAAGAGATTTGTGTGGGAAAATTAATAAAGAAATGGTAAATTATTTAGTGTCAGATACCTCATGATATTAATCTCACTATAAATCCTTACAAACCAGGGTTTACAACATTTCATGTTATCATAAAAAATTCTTCCAAAAAAGTGAGAAATATATATTTAATCAGAGCTTAATGGTGGAGGGATCTAAACCAGAACATAGGCACATGATTACAACCGAAATAGTCTTTATATATTCCTTAAAACTCAAAGGACTATTAGTAATATCTTCATGTTAAAATAATTGAACTAATTAAGTTTGCCTAGAGATATGTAGTTTTTAAATTATAATCTTGGTGAATTTAACTAATTTTTCTAAAGTTCTCTGCAATGATTTCTTTTTTCATATGTTTACGTTGTTTCTCTGTCCTCTTTCTTCTGTCAATTGTCATTCTGTGTCATGGTGAGATATGGAGAAAATAATGGCTCTGGAAGAATGCTTAGTAGAAAATTAAAATATCTCTCCTTGAAAAATTAAATACTTAGAAAAATAATATAAGAGAATTCACCTTCACTGACATAATTAAAGTAGAAATTATCATCCACATTTCATTCAGAGGCATAGACAATCAAACAATAAATATCACTGTGTAACAATTACTGGATCCATAATACATACTGTAGGCACTAGCATATGTAACATATTCTCTAACTGTTTTATAGTCTCACATGGTAATTAAAATAAAGAGACCCACATAAAGGTCACAGTTAAGTATATTAAATAAATATATTAAATATACTAAATATAACCCACACAAATTCACTTGCCATTTGGTTCACAGGACCCATGTTCTAATTATTTCTTCTTATGTTGTAGTAAATCTCACATCTCTTCCTTATTCGATTAAAGTCCTTTAGTATCCACTAATATATGTTTTTCTAATAATTTCCATTTTGCTATGGTTGCTACCATTGATATTAGGAGAGCGGATATGTAAAACCCTGGAAATAGCATCAAACCATCAATTAGACATCTACCCACAGTTTTATAGCATGGTTTTACTAAAGAATACCCTAGGTTCAATCTTCAGTACTGAAAAAAAAGTACTGTTCATCAAATTTGATTCTTCTTTCCAATTTTGATATCTTTTCAGATAATATTTTTTTCTGTAGAAATTGAATTCAAAGCATATTGCCGGGGTGTATAAACTTCATCTTCATATTTTCAAATAAAACTTATTTCTCACCAAAACCTATCCTTTCATTTTTTCTTTTAGATTTTTTCTTTTATTGGATATTTTCTTTTATTTACATTTCAAATGTTATCCCCTTTCCCTGTTTCCCCTCCACAAACCCCCTATCTCATCCTCCCTCCCCCTGCTTCTTTGAGGGTGTTCCCCCACCCATCTAACCACTCCCACCTCCCTGCCCTGGCATTCCCCTACACTGGGGCATCCAGCCTTCACAAGACCAAGGGCATCTTCTCCCACTGATGCCCGCCAAGGCCATCCTTTACTACTTGTGCGGCTGGAGTCATGGATTCTTCCCTGTGTACTCTTTGGTTGGTAGTTTAGTCCCTGGAAAGAAGGATTCGTTACTGCCCACATTTCAAGGACACAGTCCACTGTGGCAGAGAGGTAATAGCACCAAGGTCATGAAACATCTGGTTGCACTGCATACACAGTCAGGAAGGAGAGCGCAATGAATGTTTCTACATAGCAAGATTTCTTCTTTTTATTCACTCCAGGACTCAAGCCCTGGGAATGGTACCACCCAATTTTAGTCTGAGTATTACCATCTCGATTAACCCAATCAAGACAATTCCTCACAGCCATTCCCCGACACTAACAGGTGGATCTCGAGGCTGGCTAGTCTCCTGTGTGATTCCAAGTCCCTCCGCCTTGGCAACTAATACTAAGTGTAACAGTCATAAAGAATGGCTCCTGAAGAAAAACCATCATCAATCAAATTTGAGATAATTTCTCTTTCTTCAACCTATTCACAACCATCTATTATTAGCTTATTATCTCTTTTATTTTATATATGTTGGGGGAACTTTAATAACTAATTTAGCCCAAAAGTCAGAAAATGAAGTGCACTAGGTCATAATTTTTGAAGTTATAATTACATTGTTTCCACCCTCCTTTTTGTTCCCTGGAGCCCTCCGATAGACCTCTCCTCATTTGATTTTGAATTCATGGCCTCCTTTTCTTTATTACATACATATTTGCATGTGTTTTTTTTATTTGTATGCAATGCATACATGCTTCTAAGAGTATAAATACAAACTATTCAGTCCATATAACATACTTGTATGTATAATTTTCATGATTGATTATTTGGTATTAGAAACGCAATCAGTGTGCTCTTCCCTGGAGAAGATGTGTGTGTGTGTGTATGTGTGTGTGTGTGTGTGTGTGTGTGTGTGTGTGTGTGTAGGGTTGGTGCCTTGTGAGCTTTCCCCGATCTCCTTTAGTATGTCTATTGGTATCATCATTCTCTATGTTCAGTCAATGAAACTTCGTGGGTGTAGCTTCTCTGACATTCCTAGGAGACCCAGTCTCATCACAATCTTCCTGTTCCTCTGGCTCTTACAATTCTTTTGCCCTCTCTTCTGCAATGACTCTGAGCCTTGAGTGCAATAGTCTTGTTCTATATGTATTAGCTGAGACTGGTCCCCTCAACACTGAATTTAGATCAAGTCATATTTTCAGTAATGATCTCTGTCTGTTGCAAGGAGAAAAGGTTTTTTTTTGTTGTTGTTGTTTGGTTGGTTGTTTTTTTTGTTTGTTTGTTTTGTTTTGTTTTTTGATGAGAGACCTACACATAACTGTGGGTATAAGGATAAATATTTAAAATATTATTAAGGAGTATACTGGTTTAGAAAAGCAGTTTTTAAGTTTTTCTCCAAGATCCATGACTTCAATAGCTCTAGTTAGTTTGCTAGGTTTCCACCGCCTGAAATAATTGACCAGGCTTTGGATCCAATTGGAGAGTTTTTGGTTACTGCAAAACTAAGTATTCCACTGTGGTGCCCTTGGATTTCCACTGTTGTGGGTTGTTTATGGTTGTTACAGCTTGCTTCCCTCCTATGGAAGCTTACATGGTTCCTTCTGCTATCACGAAGCCTGGTCCTTAAGGAAGAAGCTTCAAGTCAGATACAGTTATGGTCTTTTGGGTTCTGTATCCAAAATTTATTATGTCTTCAGCAATCAGGATATACCTTCTCCCCCTGTGGTGTCACCAAAGAGAATAGGAGCATCCTATAATGTTTGGGGAGTTTCTTGGATGAGCCTAATTAACAACACAAAAGGGAGCACCTCATGTTTGGTACCCGAGGTTTTGTTAGATAGATTATGATTCTTAAGGAAGCATTGTTAGCGTGGGTGGGAAGATTTTTATACAGTTTATGTATGCACACACAGAGGTGCTTTCAGGTAGAGCATGATTCCTTAGGCCTTTTCCAATCATTCTTACCATTGTTTTCCTCTCCTCTCTCCTTCTGCATCTTCTTTCCCCTTCTCTATCTAGATCATCCATTTTCCCCATATCTTCCATCAGATCACTGGTACCTGGCTATTCCTCTCTCTCTTACTCCCTACCCACTCCCCTACCTTGACAATTGTGCCCTTCTACCTCTCTGGCTTCTGCAGGATATGTACTCACATCTCAAGATTTGAAGCTGAGAGCCTCAGAGGAGAGAGAATACGCAATGCTTCTTCCTGAGTCTGGGAAGTCCCACTCAGGATGATCTCTAATTCTGTCCATTCACTAAACTACCATTTGTAGTTCATGATTTTAGTTTTCTTTACACCTGAGCAGTAGTCCATAGGGTATGTATATTTTGGATATCCTTTTGTCATTTAGGTTGTTTCTATTTCCTAGTTATTATGAATAGAGCAGCAGTGAGCATGGCTGAGTAAGGATCTTAGAGTAGGATATCAAGTCTTTTGGGCATATGCCAAGGAGTAGTATAGCTGGGTCATATGATAGGTTTATTTTTAATTTTTAGAGAGTTATCCACACTGATTTTATAGTAGCTTCACCAGTTTGATAGCTCACGAACAATGGGTTGAGTGTTCCTTTCTACCTCACTCATTCAGCATTTGTGGTTGATCATATTGTTGATCTTTGCCATTCTGACTGGGTTATGATAAAATCTTAAATTTGTTTTCATTTGCATTTCTCTAGTTACTAGGGACAATGAACAGTTTCAAAGCTATTTCTTAGCCATTTTTTTTTCTTTAGAACTCTCTGTTCAGGACCTAGGCCCATTTTTTAAGTGAGTCACTTGTTTTTTGCTTTTTAGGGTTTTATTTTTCTTTTGATTGTCTATTAGCAAAAAAATTCTAATTGTATAAATAACAAGCTTACATCAAAGCTAGGCTAGAGAACAATTTGTACTTTAATACTATAACCCTGACTTATTGCTTATTTCAAATAATTAATATAATGAGACAATTTATTAGGCACCTATCATTCTACAGAAGCTTGTCTTGTAAGAACTATTTATAGCAGCTTACCCTTGGACTTTCAGTATCAGAAAGCAGTGTCAATGAAATAACATGTTATAAAAAACAAAGCATGGAAAATTGTGATCCATTTCAGGGCAACAGACATTGGCCTATTAACCCAGCTACTGAGCCCACCCTCTATCATTTTTCACAACTACTTTGGAACTCACTTCTCTGCACCTGGGTAAACAAAATTTGAAGTGATTGTTTCCAGAACTCTTTACTAACTGTAACTGAGTCTCTTCTCCAGTGCTGTCCTGAACTTTCAGTTTCCATAATTTCTTTCTCAAGGAGCAGGAATATTATCATTAGGTGCCTGTATATTATGTAATATTATATTATATCATTACAGAAAAATCATTGCATTAAAAAAGTTCACTGAGATTTTTATTAAATTCTAGGCTCGAAAATTTGCTTTTGGCTAAAGAACTAGCTTTAATTACTGGAAGAGTCTCTTTACATATTATCTGAAATATAAAGTGTGATATTAGGTAGGCATGGAGTTGGACGTTCAGTATACACTTCTGAGTAGTAATGTTTCATTCTCTTACAGACACGTATACTCTACTGACAATTTCTCTAATGCTTTTGTTATCCATCACAGCCTCAAAGGGGGAAAATTTACAAGATGAACACTTTCATTTTGTTCTTCCTGGACAGGTAGACTGAAGCTTAGAGCAAACTGTACAGACACCATGCCCTGGCTATCAAGTGCTCAATAAATATCAGCAACTAGTAAGCACTTCCTTCTCTATTCCTAGTAGGAAGGTAAACTTTAATGTGGTACTTTTAAAAAATAGCATTTAAGTGGTATATAAGCAAAGAAAAATGTATTAGTGGGGGATTGATGATTTGTTATTATATAATGTCTAAGTCAGTTTAAAGATCTGCCTTCTCAGATTTTTAATATTTATTTATGGAGAAAACATTCAGAGTCACTTGTTCTGGCTTTTTAAAACAGGCATCATGTTGCTGTTATCTAGAAGCACCCTGCTAAGCCACAGCACACCAAAGCCTCTGGTTAGTGCCTCTGAATTCACTTGTTACTCTTTCCCTCCTTTCATATCTTAATCCCGAGTAATCTTCATTCTACTCTCTGCTTCTGTGAGGTCAATATTTTTAATTTCATCTATTAGTGAACCATAGAGGAATTATTCTTATTACCTGTCTCATTTCCTGAATTTTACTCAAGTGCTTCATCCATGTTGTTACAAATGACAGAACACCATTCTTTTGTATGGCTGAATATTGTGTGGGGACCAAACTTTTTTTAGTCATTGATTATTGGGTAGATGATTGTGATTGATTCTTTATGAAGAGGATTTTGCCCCTTGAATGCAACCACATTCTTTGTTTACTGGTTAGAAAGCATGGGTATTCCAAAAACAACTAACTTATACAGAGTCTGGAGGCTGACTTTTGGGTGAGTTCTTAACTATAAGTGTAGATAAGGCATGATAAAGCTTTTCAATTTTAAAAGAAACAATACAGTTAATGACTGGAGCATAGAGCTGTTCCATCGAGTAAAAGTGCTTGCTACAAGTCTAATGACCTGAGCTCAGCTACTAGGATGCACATTGCAGAAGGAGAAGAGAATGCACTCCCGCAAACTTTCCCCTGACCACACTATCACCAGCAGTGCTGTGGCACCTGTATGTTCACAAACATACACATGCTTGCACATAGGAATCCTCACACATTCTCTCTCTCTCTCTCTCTCTCTCTCTCTCTCTCTCTCTCCTCTCTCTTTCTGTCTCTCAAACACAAGCACACACACACACTGAATACCACGTTAAAGCTCAAAAAATTATCAGTATCCTTAGTGGGAGAAATGAGATGAATTTTTAAAGTACATTAGGTCAATGTAATTGAAGAATCACCTGTCAGTGGTCTGCTTTCAAAGAGCAAGGAATTTCCTATTGTGAGTCGTATGTTGCTTTCTGCCAAGGCTGAAAACCAAGAGCAGTAAATTCTTTAAATTATGTCCTACAGGTCACCGCCACCACCACCACCAAAACCAGAGAGAGAGAGAGAGAGAGAGAGAGAGAGAGAGAGCTCATTTCCCTCTTCTTCCTCCGCACCTAGTCCTTTCCAGAGAAGATCCTGAGTAAGGTTCTCATTGGAAGTTGTCTCTTATATCAATTTTGTAACCTGATGTGATGCATTTGGGATCTAAGAAAGAATGAACTTCACAGCCTTTACTTCCAGAGCCGTTAATATTTTAAATCAGTTTTATAATTAGCAATATGAATATTATATCACAGACTATCAACAGTGGGTCTCACCCTATGGAGTTAATTAAATACCTATAAATTAACTCAGCATGTCTGCCCAGACTCAGTAACCTCACAATTTAAATATTCACTTTAATTGCAGATGGGATGAGTTTTAATTCCTTTGAGTTTTATTTTTACTTTGAATCTCTCTGCCTTTTCTTCCTCTTGATACAGAGTTTGTAACTGCAATTGTTCACTTAATTATGTTTCTTGTGTCAACCTACTGCAAATCAAATAAAAAGTACAAATAATGTATGACGTCAAGTGGGGAAAGCCACATGACATTAAATGTAATTTCCAGAGAAGAATTCTGCATTTTTAATGAAGAAGAGCTTACGTTTTTGGAGCCTCATAGCATTTGATTGTACAGTATATCTTTTTCTATGACTTCTCAGCATGTCTCTGTGGTATCAGGAAATAAGACCAGAACCCACAGTAGTAATCCTTTAAAAGAGAATTTTTATTGACTGTCATTCGATCAAGACAACTCTTCCCAGCATGCTAAAACATAATAATGTTTGCTGTATACACAGCTGGAGGATGCTGTAAGGAGTGAATTTTCCCTTGTTGGATTAATCATCCCCTCCTCCTCCATGGGGTTTCAATTCAGGACAGCCTGCCCATTGATAAAACTAGGCATCCTTTGCTCTATAATCAAACTGGCCCTTGAATCACACAATCGTAGAATTAATCATTTCAACAAGCGCAGCACAGTTCAGTTCTGTAAAGTTGTTCCCTAATAAATCTCTCCTGTAAATTAGGAGTAGTGGTGATGTAGGGGAGAAAGTCTTCTCGCTGAGCTCAGTAAAATGAGTGATAATGAAGAGACTTGGTGCTAAAGCAAAGGGCAGTAATGCTTCGGGTGGATAATGAGAGCACTGGGGTCCATTCAGCAAGTGCTTTCCCCAAGTGGTAGGACTTCCTTGGTTCCATGTCCATATCTGAAGGCAACATGTACATATGTAGATATCATCATTGTGAATCCTTGATAAAGAAAGCAAAGGTGAAATCTGGGAAATCTAACAGACATGGATTCCTCTCTAGATCCAAAGTGCAGGGAACATACCTCTGTCTTAGTCTGGTTGTGCTCCTATAATCAAACACCATAGACTAGAGTGGCTTAGAAGCAATAGTGTTCTGATTTTCTCAGCTTAAAGGCAAAGGACTCCAAAGTCATGGTACTGGCAGATTGGTATCCAGTGGGGACCCATTTCTGACTTATAGATGGTACTTTCCTGATATAAGACAGAAGGGAAGGAGAAACTCTTGGAGGTCTATCTTTTTAGGGTATTAATACTATTCATAAAGCCTCTGTTCTTGTGTCTTATTTCCCCAAAATCCTACTTCCTACTAACATAGAATTAGTGACGTGAGTTTGGGGAAAACTCCAACAATCAGACTATATCAACCCCATACTGCCTGTAATTTCCAATTGGAGATTTAGGGGCAAATCATGCAAAAATACACAGTGTGTATATGTTACTGGACTCTTGTATTTGTGGCTGCTGCAATTGTAAGCCTACATACATGTAGAAAGCAGTGAACATGACATGGAAGCAGGGGCAATAATGATACTATTCTGTGTCTTGATTTCTTTACTGTTTCTCTAACTGTTTGCATTGGCTAAAAGGTGTAGAACTGGACAGAAAGGAAGAGGAGAACCCATAAATATGAATAATGTCTTCCCAGAGCAATGAAGAAAAATAATGAGTACAGAAAACAGCAAAGTTTACTAATTATATCTATTATTTATCATTTCAGATGCTGAATAG
Organism: Mastomys natalensis; assembly: GCA_021653895.1. Classification (NCBI taxonomy): domain Eukaryota; kingdom Metazoa; phylum Chordata; class Mammalia; order Rodentia; family Muridae; genus Mastomys; species Mastomys natalensis. The sequence goes on along the minus strand of JAJTUV010002151.1, from coordinate 146,082 downwards.
TTAAGATTTGTTTTCATTCATTTCCTTCTTAAAAATTGCTGCCATGTTTTTACATTATTTATATAAAACATTCACTGCCACTTCTTGGGGTTTTGAGATGGTTGCTATGATTTAATAAGGTTTTCTGACATTTCCTGAGACTCAAGCAAAATGTGAACTATCTTGCCTTACTTTTTTCTGGCTCCTGATTTTGATCTCATAGAGCAAGCGCTCTGAGTGATTCACAATCCTTGAATGGCTTGTCTCGTGGAGCCATATGAAAACACTCTTGTAGAAATGCAAGGAATCCCATCCATGATGAGAAAGAAGAGGAAGAGGACACTTGCTTGTTAGAGATTTGCAAACTCAAAGTAGCAGATTTTCCTGGGGGAAATTCCAGTCCTAACAACAGCAACCCAAATGTGCTGGCCACAGCCTCTGGATTTTAGTCCCAGCTTTCATTTACCAGATGACCTTGAATGGATTTCAAGCACATACACTACCTACTCTCTGGAAATTTCTGAATATCAGATGAAGTCCTAATCATCAGAACCATGTTGTAACTGAAGTATGGATGTGTGCCAAGAAAAGAATTTGCAGTTAGAGCTCTCCGTTGTTTTGTGCAGTGTGTCAACTCCAAAACTCACTTTTTATCTTGATATTGAAAGCAGTCTGTGAGATTTTTAACAAGCTTATATGTGAGCACAAACACTAATGTCTCTCCTTTATAACGGCATCCTAGAGCTTCCTCCATCATGATAGTTTACAACACCCAGGACTAGATGGTTATGAGGATATTCTTGATTCAGTTCAACTTACAGACTGGCGCTCACACTGAGGAAGCTTAGGGAAACCATGAACAATTACTTGAATAGGGCTTTTTGATCGTTATAGCAGTGTTTGAGGATGTCACTTTATATTTTTAATATAAAAAAAAAAACAAAACTCATTCAGTTCTTGAACCAATTTCTGCCCCTGCAGAAAGGATTTCAAGTCGTTTTCTAACGTCCTTAAATAATTTTACCTAGTGATACTCTGTGGGCCATGCCCTGAAAACGTCTCAACACAAAGAAGGTCTGCATTGATTGGATAAGTGGATAACGGACAAAATGCTAGCCTCCAGAGTCAGTCTATGTCAAAGGCATCCTCCAGAGGTCTGCTGGTAGAAAAGGAGAGTGCAGTGCCCAAAGCTTCTCTGATTGCTGGAGGCAGGTGGACTTCAGAGTTCAGATGGACTGCCCGCGGCGCTCTATGCCCTCTTGTCTTTGAAGTATTAGTGCCCCTTTGGTTTCAGTTGAGCTTTCCGTGGGACCGGAAGCTGCTCAGGGTGTTAAGCCGAACTGAAATCCTGCATGCACTATTATGTTCACACAGCCTGCTTTTTCAGCACATATCTGCAATCTGGTTACTGCATGGGGTATGAGAGCTGAGAATCTACATACTTTAGTTATCTTTTTAAACCCTGACTGAAAATGTGATATTTTAAAACTGATACTATTTGCTTTTATTGATTTTTTTTTCCTTTTCTTTCCTCCCTTTTTTTGGTTTGTTTGTGTTTGGTTTTGTTTTTGTTTTTATTTGATTTGCTTGCTCAGGGAATGGAGAGATGATGGCTCAGTAGTCAAGAGCAATTGCCGTTCTTCCAGAGAACTCAAGTTTAGTACCCATCACCCACACTGAATGGCTCATATTCTCCTGTAACATCAGAACCAGCAGTCCTGATTCTGGCCTCTGTGGGCACATGCATATGTGTATAACACAGACACACAGACACACTGACATAGACAAACAAACAGACACACAAATAATATAATATTTTAAAATCTAATTGGGCTTGCTCTCTTAGTTGAAATCAAACACCCATTAAACTGTATAAAATACATGAGTCTTCTTTACATAGCTGGTGTGTTTTAAATATGCATATTCCTTTGCACACATCATGTGATTTACAGCACAGAATATATCACGTGTGTCCTAGGAGTTCTGATCTCCCAAAGGTCAACACTATTCTAACTTCTGTCATAGATACATGTGTTCTACTGTACTTACTTCATGTAAATGAAAAAAGAACTATGTAATTTTTTGTTTTGTTTCTCTGAAATAAATATGTTGATCCTTATCCAAGCTGTTGTGTCAGTAATTCGCTCATTTTTATTGTGGGTAGTCTCTAGTTCTATAAATGCATCATGTTTTTCAGACGTACTCACGTTTTGATGGTCACATTCACTAATAAGCAAGCATATTGGTTGTTGTTTCAGCTATTAAAAATAATTCTATCAACATCCTTATTTTGGTCTTTCTTTATGACTTTCTATTTTAATCTTCTTTTCCATGAGTGAAAAATTTTAACGACAGAGAATATAAGTTTTTCAGATACTTTAGATTTTTTTCAAGTGCTTGAAACAGTTTACACTCCCATTTACAGTGTTATCTAAGCAAAAGTAAATCCTTTCATCTGTTGTCCATTTAGTTACTATTACTATTATCTTATTATAGTGCTAATTCATATTTTGTTGATGGCTGATAAAATTGTTTATATTTTTATGTGCTTATTAGTTATTTAGGTTTGTTTATGAAATGTCTATTTCATGCTTACAACATTTAAGTCCTATTAATTTTCTTTCTTCCTTTTTTATCACTTCCTTAGAAGTACCACATCTTCTGATCAGACCCACCCCTCCTCAACTTCCCTGACCCACTCTGCTGCCTTCCTATCCACCCAACTTTGTGTCCTTTTGTGATTTAGTATTTCTTTTATTTTTGAGATTATTATAGACATATCATTTCCTCCCTGCAAAGCCATTTATATACTATTCCTTACTTTTTAAAATATATTATGTCCTCTTTTTTCATTAATTGTTGTTATACTATGTATACTCCTGTATATATTGCCATATATGTAAATTACAAATATCTCTTCCCAATGTGTGCATGCTATTTTGTTTTCCTAATGACTGGTTGTTGTTGTGGTTGCTGTTACTTGAAAATACTTATTTCACTCTCTAGTTTATTAGGACCTTATTTTTATACCAGTGTTTATTCCCTGCTCCCTAAGATCATAAGATATATCTCTGATCCCTCCTTGAAACTGTCTTTCTCTTTTCCCAGTAAAACTATATTCCATCTGTTGATCTAAGTTAATATATCCTGTAATGTAAGACAGAGATAATACCTTCAATGTAAACATATAGTGATGAATTACAATTTAATATCAACTTTTCCCACTTGTCACTTCACCTACAGCAGCATCCTGTGTATATGTGTGAGTTTACCCCTGGACTCTTAATTCTGTGACACTGGTCCATCTGTCTTTTCACACAGAACACTATTCTGTCTTAATTACCTGGGCTTAACTTGACATTTGTAGTATTAACCTATAGCTTTTTTCCTCAAAACATGCAAACTATTTTACATTCTTTCATTCCTATAGATTTTAGTAACAATTCTAGTTAGAGTTGTGATTGAGTATATTAAGTGTATTGGTCATTATGGGTAAAATGACATCTTATAGAAGTCTTGAGCCCACATGCATGGTGGTACATTCCCTTAATCTCAGTGTCTGAGAGACTGAGAAAGGAAGCTCATAAATTGATGGTCAGCTTGTACTACAGTAATGAGACCCAGCATCAAACCAACTATTTATATCTTCCTAACTCACAAATATGACAAATCTTCCTATGCTTTTATTGGTATTTTAACATCTTCCAGAAACACATTGAGGCCTTTATTATAGATATCTTAAATAGTTTTTATTAAGCTTAACTTACATGAACATGTTTAGTGCAGGTAATGTTTTATTTTAAATTCTTTTTAACTAAGTTTTATTTTGACTGATAAAGTAACTTTTCTGTATTGATATTAATCCAAAGTTTGTTAATTTATTAATTCTAATAATTTCTAGTTTTTTAGAGTTCTTATGCACAGATTCATGCCATTTTTAAATAACAGAAGTTTCATTTCCTTCATTCTTTGATTGCTCATTCATTTTAATGCTTCTTTCTTCTACTGACCAGAACCTCTGTAACTATGTTGATGAGAAACGGTAACAGTGAACATTTACACTCCCATATTTAAGGTAAAGCAGTTTAAGAGTACATTTTTAAATATGTCAGCTCCAGGCTGTCCCAGGGAGAAGATTGCTGGCCCAGCACATTTGAAAGTGGTGCTGCTCACAGGAAGGACGAGGGTGGGAACACTTACAGAGAGTGCTGAAGAGGGAGCAGGAAGGTCACAGGGGTCACGTCATGGACTGACTTTTGTTTTCAGAGAAATAAAAGGCCACTCTTTTGCTTTTTCTGTTATATCCAAGTGTCATGGATAGTTTTACATCAATTTAACATAGGCTAGAGATATCTGAAAGAAGAAATCCTTAATTGACAAAATGCCTCCATGAGTTCCAGCTGTAGGGTATTATCTTAATTAGTGATTGTCAAGGAAGGCCCCAGACATGCCCTCTGTGGATGGTGCCATCCCTAGGCTGGAGGTCCTGGGTTCTGTAAGAAACCAGGGTGAGCAAGCCATTGGGAGCAAGCCACTAAGCAGCATCTCTTCATGGCCTCTGCATCAGCTCCTGCCTCTAGATTCCTGCCCTGCTTTAGTTCCTGTCCTCACTTCCTTCAGTGAAGAGTGATGTGGAAGTGTAAGCTGAATAAACCCTTTCCTCCCTAGCTTGCTTTGGTCATGGTGTTTATTATAGCAATAGTAACCCTAAGTAATCATGGTGTTTCTTCAAAGCAAGACTAAGACACCAAGAAATCACGGCCAAGTTCAATACTCTTTGCACTAATAAGAGTTTTGTCATTTACCTCTTATGTTCAGATCTTAGCTCCAACACTACGCTCTATATTGAGTATGGAATAAAGGTCCAACTTCATTCTTTACATATAAATATCCCTATTAGAGCCCAGTCCGCCCTATCCCAGCTTTTCTGAGTGTCCGTGTGTTTGTTCTTTTTCAGTCTCTTGTTGTCCCACTTAGGACAAACCTTGTGGCCAGAAAGAGTGCTTCAAGGTTGGCATTCCTTTTAGAAGGATTCTTCAGGTTATTTAGTCTTAGGATTCCATTAAAAAATTAGGTTGGTTTTTCTAGTTCTAACTCATCGTCATTGTGATCTTGATACAGACTGAACTGAATCAACGTATACCACTCTGGGTTGCATGGACATTTTAACAGTAATTCAGCCTTTATTTATACTCAAAATATTTACATTTCAGAAATGTTTTATAATTTTCAATGAGTAAGTCCTTGTCTCCTTGGAAAATCTCATCCTAAATTTTATTTCTTCTTGCAATTGCGCATGGAAAAGTTCTCTTAATTTATCGTTAAGTGGTCATTGCTAGTCCCGGAAGTAATACAGTTAATTTTACATCCTGCACTCTTAATGACCTACTACTTTTTTTAGCTATAACATGATGCATGTCTGTGTGTGTGCATGCACATGCACACATACAAACGTGAATTTTTTTTGTGTGTTTTAGGGTGTTTGACAGAAAATATCATATAATCTGAGAGCAAAGTTTGCCTTATTTATTCTCTTCTGATTTGGCTGGGCCACTGTTTTACTTTCAGTTGCCATATTTTAATGGACTAGTTGCTCTAGCTTCGACCATTTCTTCATCTTAAAGGATAGAAGCTTTCAGTACTCTCATATTGAGGATGATATAATTGGGGTTTTCATCAATAGCATTTCTTACTTCGAGGCAGTTTCTCCTATTTCCAAATTGTTGAATTTTATTTTAACCACAGGACAGTATTGAATTGATGCTTTTTCTGCATCAATTGAGATAATCATAAGCTCTATTCTTTATTCTGTTAAAAGTATATACTGCGATGGTAATTTTCATGATAGGCAATTTCTTTACATTTAATTTTAGTTTTCTTACCTGTAAAATGGACCTAACAGTAATATTTACTTCCACTGTCAATAATATATATATATATATATATTTTTAAAAAACCTATGTATATAGTACATTGCTGTGCCTGTAGCATTCGAATCAAACCTGGCAGCTAGAATCAATGTCAGACTAGTGGGATACTTTTAAGCTAGAACTAATAGTAAGCAATTATTACTGAAGGCAGACAAAGGGAGCAAAACATACCTTTAAAATACATTTAAATCTCCTTAAGTCTCAAACTATTATTAGGAAAACCAATTAAAAGAACCAAATCCTTAGTGAATGATCTTGGGTATCTTAGTCAATAGCTATAAGAACATAACACCTTTGCTCTCTTGACCCTTGTGTCCAAACATTATACTATTGCTTCTGCCGGAAGGAGTATGAGTTACCTGCTATCTCATTTGTGAATACAATGTAGAAATAAGGGCAATGGAAGGAGAATGTTCCATTAAGATTTAGGAGTGATTTTTTTAAAAAATGTTTAGACATTTAGAATAAAGAAGAAAAATTCACTTGCCAGTGTATCAGGCAGCTGTTGCCAGCTGTAGTCCAATGGAAAGAAAGTCTCCACATCTGCCATTCATCACAAGTCCCCGCCAGTCCAACATACCCTGTCTCATCATTCCTTTCTTCCCTCATGCTCATCTATCTCAGATCTTTTCTATCATGCCTGCATGAGGAAGAAAAACAAACAAACAAAAACAGTGCAGAGAATTGGAGGTAGCTCCTTTGAGGGAAAGAAGGAGGAAGTTAAGTTCAAGATTTCAGGACCAAGTATTCCTGATTTGCATTACCACAGTGGAGTAACTAAATTCCTAAGAATCAGAATTTTCTGAAATTATTTGAAACTAGCTTCAGTAACTCCAAGACTATCTAGATGTGACTCTTTCATTATTTTATACCATCGGCTATTCATCTTGCCTTCCTAACATCTCCTTTAAAGATAATCAGCTTTCATTCAATAACCACAGACTAATGATATCATAGTCACTATTTCAAGTGTCCCCTCCTACAGAATTCATGTCCCAATGGGATATACAGACAACAAATTCTCTAAAATTATATGAAATGCAGTAAGAACGCTATGATGTGAATCATAAAGGAAAGACACTTAAAGTAGCATTTGTATTTGTGGATACTTTCCTGGGGTATAGATTCCCTGAAGAGAGAAATCAACATTCTGAAGAAAACACACATACACACGTTTTAACACTTTTAAAGAATTCACTTTCTTAACTACTGTGTTTGCCAAAGTAGCACATTTTCTTTCACATCATCTTCCATAATGACAAAGGGAGATCCTAAATAAAAACCCATCCCCAGACCAGCCAGCACACAATCTCCAGAGCCATGTTGTCTTACACTCTGTCATTTCATAAAAGTTCTTCAGTGTTTGTTAACAGACAATCTCCCTGGTCAGATTGTAGACTAAATTTCATATCCAATTAAGTTCTTCAGTCATTTACAAGTTGATGTTTTTCTTTAAACTTTTAAATTGAGTTCTCCAATAGTCAGCTCCATCTACTTAAAAAAGAAAACTGAATGCTCAGATGGGTGACTTCACAATGGTATAATATATAAAGCAAAAGTAGGTCGGGGAATAAGAATCCATGATACTTTAGAGAGGAAGATAATTAACCTTCCTAGAGGGTTCAATTGCTATGCCTAGCCTTGACAGTCAAGCATTCCTTGAAGGTTTTTTAAAGGGAACATTCAAAGAATCAGAACTAAGTAACACAGCAGTAATAAGTTTAACTCCAAGGTAATCATTTTCCATCTTCGATAAGATCCATCAAAATTTTGACCTCCCTCTCTGTCTCCTCTAGCAGTGACTGTTTCAGTAGAAGGTATTTTTTTTTATTTCCCCCAATCTTCAAGATTCTCAGTAATAGGCTCTTAAAAAAAATAGGTGAATCTGCCTAATTATTGAATGACTAAGAAGCACTTTGAAAATTCCATCATCAAAGACGCTATTTCAGTGAAAGGATCATTAGATTATGTATTTATAGTTGTGTAAGATGAAAAGGATAATGATAAGCAATACAGCCATTAATCAAGAAGGCTGTGAATGAATCCTTTCCCATGGTAATAGTTACTGTCAACAAACACATTCACATGTTTTTCTGAAAAGATGGAGCAGCTGAGCAACAGTGTTCTTAGTCTTTCTTGACACTATGTCAAAGTAAATCTTTCTTTCCAGTAACAGTTGCTTCAGAAGACTATCAACAATAGCAATAATTTTCTGATCACTGGGCTATTTTTCTCACGATGTGCCTCATATCAATAACAGTACTTGGAGGTGTTGATTATGGCTAGAGGTTTTAGGATTGCTGGTCAGTGACCATTCACTCTTGCAGAGTCTTGGTACTGTGTCCATTCTCCAGCCATCATGGTGGTATGTTGCCTGAGGAGTCCTCACTTTCTGGCTGTTCAGTTTCCCTACAATTTTATCCCCCTAACATTTTACATTTACATTTATAGTCCAGAAACAAGATAGAAAGCATCTCCTGGGTGATGGACGTTTTCTTCTGTGTCATTTTAAAAGCTTTAAAGCATCCTAGGGAACATTTTGTGCAATGTGCATTGATTTTTTTTTCTAACATGGTTAGCTTCAGAATTCAATAATACATAGAATATTGTGTTTCAAAGATAACATATTTTTCTCTTTGGGCCAGAGTATTGTTGAGACATTTTGAGTCCTGTGAAGTAATTAAAAGCTATTTAAATTGACAGTAGGGGGACGAAATAAAAATGAGTAAATTTTGACAAAAATATCTTCATAAGGGTCCTCATATCTCCATACAGAGCATATTTCTTCTATGTCCAACCAATATTTTCTTTATATAATGTTTAAGTACTTTCTTAATATTTCACCACATGATTCATCAGAACTACGCAGAGCCCAAGAGCCCAATTCTTGTTAGATTGTACTTCAGGCCACCTAGTCCTCAGGGATTCACCTAATCCTAATGACCTTTTCAATTATCTTTATTAAAAGAATAGAAATTTACACAGTTTTTGTTGTTGTTCAGTTCTGATATTACAGAGACTGATTTTCAGGACTCAAGACCAATTAATCTGCAGACAGAAGTCAGAGTTCATATAGCACAGCAGAGTTCAAAACAGTACAGCATGAAGACCCAGAGCTGTTGAGGGGCCTTTTCATTACAAAAATCTGGGGAGACAATCAATAAATGCAATTAATAAGAAAAAGATGTGGCATAGCAGGTATCAAGATACAAATTGTATTAGTTGTGTAGATCTCCATCACAAAGCACTACAGACAGTAGGTTAAAAATACAAAAAGAGTTATTTCTTCATGCATGGGCTGGAATTGTAAAATAAAGCTTCAGTAGGATCCTACCTCCTCTAGAACCCTTGATGGGAATCTCCCAGTGGCCCTAGTTTAGCAGTTAGATTAATTATGTTCTTTTTGTATGCTTTGTCTACACGTGATACTTTTCTTCTATTTCAAAATGAAACACATCTTGGATTGGAGCTGACCATAATAACCTCTACTCAACTTGATTAGATCTAAAAGATGAAATAAAATGAAATCCCCTATTTTAAATAATATCACATTTATAGGCTCTACCAGCTTAAGATGTAAATGTACCCCTTATGAGGCAGCAAATCAACCAATAACAAATTTCATGAGAAACAAAACAGAGGATGAGTGTAGGTGGGAAATGGAGAGGTCATATTGGTGTAAAAGTAGCCATGTAATCCTGTTTGAAACAGAAAAGTGCAGGTCACCATCTACAGACAAGGGACACACTTGTAGATGTGGAGAAGAGCAGGTGCGAAGACTCTGTGGAAAATATACATATTCAGAGAAGTTTAAGGATGTTCCCATGACAATGGCAGAATGAAGGACCAGGAAGAAGCAGGGGATGAATTCCAAAAGGTAAAAGTAGAAACAGGATTGTGAAGACTTTGCCTCTTATTCATGGAATGCTCTTGAAAGTTCTGCCCAGAGGATGTCATAGCCTGACTTGTATTTTAACAAGACCTTTCTGCAATCTGCTGTAAACAGACTATAGAATATCATGGAGGTAGAGGTCTGTCGTAAAAGACTAGTGGAATCATCCAGGCGATAGTCAAAGAGGGAAACAAGCCATTTCTAGTTAGTCTTTGAAGTAGAGATCCATGATTTCGTGACAGATTGGTGGGAGATTTGAGAGCAACAAGAAGTGTCAGAGGTGACAGAATGTTTAGATGAGGGGAACTAAAAATAAATAACCAGTCATCTAGATATACAGGATATGGAAATGGGAACATACAGACACCATTAGGTGTTAAGCTTTAGGTGGTATTTTATACAGCTATTCTAGCCTGAGCAAGGAAAACAAAACAAAACAAACAAACAAAAAACAACAACAACAAAAAACCCAGCCCTGCTCTGCCTCTCACCTTGGCAGTACCTGTAAAACTGGCTTATGTGATCCTGTCTCCAGAAATCCAAGTAAAAGTCTAAGTGGCTTGGGAAAAAAATCCCAGAGAAAAAGTACCAGCATTAAAATGCTTGCCTCTGACACAATTTCAGAATTCATCTATTTATTTCAGTAAGTAGGTATTTATTGAATAGTTTAGCATTTTATAGAACACAGCAGCTTGATGTAGAATAGAAAGCCATTGGGAACAAAGTGTATCGTGTTGAGTTTGACCAGGGTCAAGGAGCAGCAACTAGCAACAGGAGAGTCTATGCTCACTAGGTGCTCTATAGCAAGGATGGCTGTTCCTATAATCAACAGCATTGATCACATTCTCATGAGAAAGAGAAGGGAGGTAATAAAATATATGTATAGCACTTTGTTGTGAAGCTGAATTCAAATATTAACTCGTAGGGAAGACTTAATATTTTACAGATTTCTCCCCATATGTTTTGTGTTTATTTAGGTGTTTATTTATTTATTTGTTTTTGATTCATACAGTCTGTTAATTCTATGATACTGCCATAGAGTCTTTGTTAGTTCTCATTCTTCTCTCTGTTCAACCTCCAAGACCTCCCAGACCACAGAAACAGTATAGTCACTTAGTGTGCATGTACATCTGAACTACACACATCTGGATTTTTAGTGGATGCTATAAACCTTCAAGTGATTTTGAAAAATCAATAACCTTATGTAAATCTCGATTTCTCCATTTAATAATTCTTTTAAAACTTCTTAAAGTGATCGGAACATTTATTTATATAAAAAAAAAGTTCGGTAGAATTTTTGCAAGAGTTAGGGGAGCAAATTGGTTCATGATCCCCTCACAATGTTACATTCTGCCAATCATTGAACTAAGGAAATGATTCACAGCTCCTGGCTTCCCAACTGCTTTTCTTGTTGTTGTTGTTTAATGTCCTAACCAATTAGTTGCCAGTATTATATTACCAGTATTTTCAATATCTGCTGTATTTTCTATATCATTTTATCTCCTTGGAAGAAGTATCACTGGGTGATTTACAAGATCTTGAAGTCCTCGTAGCCATGAAAAGTAGATAATCATGATACAATGTAAGGACCACAACTTCAAAAGTCAGGAAGATGCCTACGAATCTTGTCTTGGGTATTCTGTGGCTTAGAGCTTCTAGTAGCCTCTGTTTCCTCATTTATAAAATGGGAATGGTAGTACACCTAAGACTGGATTTCAATTCATGTTATTTTAAATTGCAAATGATTCAGTACAATTATAGAAACCTGTCATACTTAATGTATGTAAATATATAATAATAGAATGAATAAAATTAGTTAATACATCATCACCTTGCTTATCTATCATTTTTACAGTGAAATATTTTAAAGTTACATTATTTTGCATTTGAATATATGTCATTCAGGCTCTGCTTTCCTGCCTATAGTGTTGTGATTAGCTAGGGATTTCAATCAGTGAATCCTGAGAGGGGAAGAAGGGCAGGAGTGGAAAGACCTCAGGCAGTGGTGAGCATTGTAAGAACAGATTCTCCGGAGGCAGCTTCAGTGAGACAGTGACGCAAGGATGCGATTTTTATGAAGTAGAATAGATGCCGAAAAGTCTGAATGACTGAACCCAGTGTATAAGCCATGAAGCACAAAGGTGACTTAGAGACAATGGGAGTAGAGAAAGAGAGACAATGGGAGTAGAGAAAGACAAACAAAGAAGTTCATCTGGGAACATCCAAAGGCAAATAATACAAGATTTATGCTAAAATGAAGTTCCTATCATTGGGGCGGTGGGGGGGGGGAGAGGAAATGTTAGAAATGCACACACTGTGCTAGCAAGCTTCTGGAAGGCTTTGAAGCTTGAATCATGCATGGTTCACAGGAGACATCAGTGATGAAACAGTGCAGGTAAAATATTCTCAGTGTATCCTCAGGCAGTTGGAATCCTGGAATCCGTACATACTTATCCTAAATGAAAGCATACTGTGGGTAGAGTTTGTTCATCCAGCTCAGGACTCCTTCAACCAGACATGGCCAATGGGAACTCAAAGGCCACAGTGCTGGGGCAAAGTGTGTTAAAACTGAGTGGCTAGCTTCTGTGCCAGGCAAAGTTGCTTAGAGTCATGCAATACAACCTCCCAGCTTTCCACTATTAGCTAGTGATGGTAATGGTGGTGCCGATGGTGGTATTGATGGTCTGGCTGCGGCTGCTGCTTCTCCTCCTTCTCCTTTCTTTCTTCCTTCTTCTCCTCCTCGTCCTCTTCCTCCTCCTCGTCCTCTCTCCCTCCTCCTCCTCCTCCTTCTCTCCTCCTCCTCTTCCTCCTCCTCTTCTTCCTCCTCCTCCTCCTCCTTTTCTTCATCCTCATCTTCCTTCTCCTCCTCTTCCTTCTCCTCCTCTTACTTCTCCTTCCTTTTCATATTTTCTTCCTATCATCATCATCTTTTTGAGAAAATATCTCTGAATAATCAAGGCAGTTTGGAATTCCCATCTTCCTATTTCAACCTATGCAATACTACAGTAAGAGCCAAATACCACTGTGCCGGGCTTCTACTCCAAATCTTTGCCAACCTGTGTGTAACTATGTAGTTCTATGAATTCAGATTTTCTTAGATTCCACATATAGATAAGGACATATGATATTTTACTGAAGACAGTGTCTTCTGGCTTAAATAGATATCGTGATTTTCTTGTCTGTGTAGGTTCAAAACACTGTTAATATATGTTACATTTTGTTTATATATTCTTGCAGTGATGGACACACTTTTGCTGATCAACTGTTATAAAGATATCAGAATGAATATAGATGTCAGAAGCATGCCCTTAACACACTGACTACAACTTTTAATTATGTCTTAGAAGTGCATTAGAGCCGCGCGGTGGTGGTACACGCCTTTAATCCCAGTACTTGGGAGGCAGAGGCAGGCGGATTTCTGTGTTCGAGGCCAGCCTGGTCTACAGACTGAGTTCCAGGACAGCCAGGGCTATACAGAGAAACCCTGTCTCGAAAAACAAAACCAAAACAAAACAAAACAAAAAAAAAAAAAAACAAAAGAAGTGCATTGAAGTATATGGTGCTTCTCTATAATTTTCGATGAGCCTATATACAGTTTTCATAATGGTTGTACTGATTTGCAATATTACCAACAGGAGAAAACTGTTTCTTTCCCTCTAATACTTGTCAGTAAACATTTTTTTTATCTTTTGCCTTTCTGAGGAAAGCTGTTCTAATAGGTGTGACATGATATCTAATTACTGCTTTAATCTTCATTTCCCCAAAGACTAAGGAAGCTTAGCATTTTTTTCATGTAGCATTTGCAAGTAATTTTTGACTGTATTATGTATGTTGACAGGTTCTTTTCTCACTTTTAAATTAAGGTACTTTATTTGTATTTGTTTTGTCATTGGACTTTTGTTTTCTTTACATATTTATTAATCTCTTATGAAATGTATACTATTGTGCTTTAGTTGTTTTTTTATTGCTATGATTAAAATAGACCCAAAAAGTGACTTAAGGAAGATAAGATTTATTTGAGTTACAGTTCCTACACAATTAGGTTATAGCCAATTGTGGTAGTGGAGACACAATAATAGGACCAGGAATAGAGAAATAGTAGGACATGGGGATAGGCTATAATGCCTTAAGGTCCACCTCCGGTGACCTCCTTCCTCTAACAGGGCTCTACTATTTAAAGTTTTACAGCCTCCCCAAACGGTGTCACCAGTTGCAGACCAACCACTGAAATACAAAACCTGATGGAGAGCATTTTATACTCAAACCACCATAAGTAAATATAAGTACATAAGTCCATAGTAAGTAAACTAAGTAAATAAGTAAATAAGTAAAGTATGTAAATAAGTAAATTATGTACATAAGTACATAATAAGTAAACATAAGAATATAAGTCCCTCATTTTCTATGGATTTTCTTTTCACTCTCTTAGTTGTTTCTTTCTTTCTTTTGTGTCGGGAAGATTTTCTGTTTGTTTTCTGGGTTTATTTTGATTTTTGTTTGTTTGATAGTTTGTTTGGTTTGGCTTGATGAAGTCCTTTGTGTCTAGCTTTACTTCTTTTGTTTGCTTGGGAGGATTATTGTATTTTTCTAAAAAAAAAAAAAAAATCATTGCACAAACCAACAGTATATAATTTTTTATTCATTTAGTTGTGTTGCAGTTTCATGGCTTACATGTAAACCCTTAATGTACTTTTAGTTCACTTTTATCTATGGTATGAGATAATGATCCAATTTTATTCTGTTGAATGTTGATATCCTGTTTTCCCCACACCATTTGCTGAAGAGACTTTCTTTTTCCTGATACATGCTCTTAACATTTTGGTGAAAATGCACTAACCATGAATTATCATCTTATAGCACCTTAAACTTGCTACTGCAAACAAGACTAATAAGTTGATTCAGGAAAGCTGAAAGATAACAATAACAACGCACAAGGATCAGTAGCATTTCTTCATACTAATTAATGAGCTAACTACAAAGAAAATTAGGAAAGTCATCTAATTTACAAAAATATTAAAATACACAGAGAACTGAAAGAGCCATATTCTGAGCGCAATTTTTTAAAATATATATATATAAATGTTAAAATACAATATAACAGATATAATTTTCCATGAATTAGAAGATTTATTTTGTGAATATTCCCAAAGCAATCTAAAGATTTAAAATATAACTATAAAAATTTCAATGTTCTTTATGAAAAAAGATAAGACAACCCTGTAATTGACACAGAATTACAAAACACCCTAAGTTTATCTAGCAAAAACAATAATGCGGAAAATGATAAAGACACTTTAATGGAAATAATCAATTAATAGCATCAAGACAAACACACTGAGCAATGATGAAACAGGACAGAAATGTAAGAACAAATGAAACACTTTGTGTAAGTAATTGCAGTGAAATATTTAAAGAATATAGTAAGTTCTAAATAAATAGTAACTGCCTATTAATAATAATAATTGGTACTTTTATCAAAGCAAGGCTATAAAATGAAGCAATTTTCAAACTGATGGATTATACATAGTTATAAAATGACTTTTTAATTCAAGATACAAATAAGCAAATTAATAATGAATGAGTAAATAGAAACTATTGTGTATAAAATAATTGGCAAAATAAGGATATGATACAACATTAAGTGTTTTCATAACTTATTTCAGTTGCGTTATCACACAGAAACATTATCTAGGTGGGTTTATAGCAACAGAATGTAAGCTATAACAAGTTTGTCATAAGGCTCTCCTGAAACAAAGACATGGTTACAAGGTAGTCATAACAAGAGCGGGTTATAACAGCCCTCTGAAGCAAAGGTAGACTTGCAAGATGGTTGTAAACAACTTTTTGAAACAAAGACATGGTTGCTGTTTCCTGGAACCGGTAGTACAGAGCCATTTGTAATTAATGCCACAGGAAGGGCATATTTCAACCCTTGAGAAACTGATTTAATCATAAAGTAAACCTAGTTTGTCTTTACTATAAAATGGCTTTTAAGCCTAAAATAGAAGTAGACTGGGTCATCAGAGGCAGAAAGGCTGTAACAACAGAGGAATAGGTGTTTGCTGTAAGACTATCTTCTAGTAAAATAATGTCAAAGGCTATACCCACAAATTCTCACCACCATGATTACCTAAACTTGAGCTGAACAGGAACAATAGACATATTGATGTTGATATGAGGTGGGGGAGGAACCCAAAAGGCTTCAGCCCTAGAATACAAAGAATTACAGGCAACTAAGAAAGGCTGACAGAAAGAGAAAGAGTCTTCCTCTGGGAAGAGCATACCAGTTGATTATCCAATGGTTAACCAATAGCAAATGGCCAACACTGAAAACACATACGAAATTAATATTATACAAACTGAGCTAGTTATACTTTGTGTGTGTGTGTGTGTGTGTGTGTGTGGAGAGAGAGAGAGAGAGAGAGAGAGAGAGAGAGAGAGAGAGAGAGAGAGAGAGAGAAACAACAATTAACATTAAAAGAGGTCATGCATTTGATAGAGAGCAAGAAGGAGTATATGGGAGGATTAGGAATGAAGAGAAGGAAGAGGAAAATGATGTAATCATATTATAACCTTTAAAGTATAAAATTTTAGAAATATCTGCAAACCATTGTCTTTTCATGGAGGAAATTGGTAAATTATAAGGCATCCTTCATAACATGGAATTCAGACAAATTTCTAAAATTGAACAGTGTAATAATCCTCATTCTTGCTATGGACAAGCTAAGGAAAAAGTGACCTTCTACCACTGAACTCTTAGAGGGAAATAGACAGAGAATCCTCAGGTCCCATATGTTGGGTGTAGTGTGCATGTGGTTCCGTTGTTGGGTTGAATTGTGGGTCCCACTTCTGTCTCGCCACACAGCTACGGCTTCTCATGGGAAAGGGTGGATGTCGGGCTATGTGAAGCCAGGACTCTGCTTCAGGGCTGAGGAAACACAGACTGACATCCCACAAGGAGCCAGAGCTCTTGGTTTGGGGGTTCCTGGGCCAAAAGGTGGCCAGGAACCGGTTGATCCTCAGGTCCTTGGGCTCTCAGGTGCCTCTGGGAGGCCATGGAAGGGTCCAGACTGAAGTGGAGGCATACAGGATGGTGGCCCAAAGCTGAAGAGGAGAGAGGCAAGGATAAGCTCTGGCTGTGTCTTACTGAGATGAGAGTTCTTGCTCATGGTGACTCGCTTGACTGGGTCACAGCTGGCTTGGCTTCCTTGCTTGAGTTGCTAGGCCTCCATGGATGAGAATGTAGAGAGATCCTCTGGAGATCTTCTCCACTGTTCACCATGGTGGGTTCCAAAGAAGAGAAATAGGCTATGGTCTTAAGATATTTATTGTCATGGATGAAACTATACCTCAGTATTTTCAGAGTGGGCCTAAGATTAAATACCTTTTACAAAGAGGAGGATCTGGGAGGGAATGCTTAATTGGCTATGCCCCTCTGGCCTTTAGGTATCTCATTAATATTGAGATCTGTCTTAAGGTTCTGTGGCCTGTAGTTACGCTGTCTACCTGTGGAGGGGCTACTGGGCCTTGTCCTAAGCGCCTGTAGGACCTCGCACTATGTAGGTCTGCGGCCTTGTGTCAGGAGCCTGTGTCTGGAGCCTGGAGTCTGGGAGCATGGCGAAATGCATGCTGCCCCTTAGTATCATCTGGGGTCTCCGGCAATTTCTAGCCTGTGTTCAACCAGAAACCATGCTGTCCTTTCATTATCCTACACCATATGTCCAGTGTTCTACTTGAAACATTCAACCTAACTGAATATTGAAAAGGTCTACAATATGATTTCTGAAGGAACAAAGATGTTTTGTGTGCCCTAGAGAGATGGCTTTTCAGAACACTTGTTGCTCTTGCATTGTATCGGGGTATCGTTCCCAGTACCCATATGTGTCTCATGAACTTTCGTAAACTTAGTTCCAGAGGACCTGACACCTTCTCAGGGACTCCAAGGATACTGCATGCACAGCGTGCACAGACATACATGCAGGCACCATATACATGACATGTACTGTACATATACATACATATATATGATGCTTTTGAAAAAGGGGGCCCTTGCTCACTTCTCTTCATTCTAGCTTTTTTTGGGAAAAATAAACTTACTTTTTTCCTTGTATTTCAATTTTCTTCCAGCCTAGGAGAACCTAAGATTCACTCTGATTTCCTCTCTCAAGTAGGTGGTACTGTTTTCCTCTACTGTAACACAATTGGCCAACTTAATGAGGCCCTTGGGGGAGAGTTTATGGTTGCCATTGCCTCTCTCACTCTGGTTGCTGATTACAACGCGGCATCAAAGCTTCAGAGAATCTATTACCATATGTTCCATTTCCCTTTTTAGCACTGTTTGGGCTCTGTGTACAGAGGCAAGAGACAGGGTACTTCCTACAGCTAGGCTGCAGAAGTTTTTAGAAGATGATGAGCTATAACAAGAACACTGAGCTTTGTTAAAGACACTCTCTAAAGAGAACATTCGCACTTTCATGAGTAGTTATGTTTCGATACACAATGATATATTCCTGTTACGAAGTTCAATTAGCTAGGCTGGATAGGGAGAGTTTTTCTTGCAGAACACAACTTACTGCGCACTCTGTCAGCCTCCATAATGTTAAACATGCCTGTCAGGGTTTAGCTTCAAGGATATCTCAGACAGCTATGGTGTTGTTTTGTGGTTGGAGAAACAAAATAGATTCTATGCATTAACTTCTTGTGTTCTTCTGGAGATGATTTTCCAGTAGAGTTCACATGAACAAAGATCCCCCCCCCCCCGTCCAAGTCCTAAGCTCTGATTATAAAAGGAGGGTTTGTAGAATTAAATCCTATGTTATCCCTTAAAGCACCAAAGAATTTTTTTATAGCTTGGCATAAGAAATGATTTACAAGTGTAGCTTGTGTTTACATTTCAATATGCTGACCGCCCCACTGTAGTATGATGAAATTACTGAGAAGGATGCATAATGCAATATTTACCCCACAAACAGGAGACTACAAATGCTTATAACTATTAACCTCTCACTGTAGAAACACAATTAGTCCATATCTTACATGGTTTTCTTCTTCTAAAACTCTTAATGCATCTTTTTCCAGTTTTTGGTTATGATTCCCAAAGGAAAAATTCCAAGGCTTCCCCAGTT
Organism: Mastomys natalensis; assembly: GCA_021653895.1. Classification (NCBI taxonomy): domain Eukaryota; kingdom Metazoa; phylum Chordata; class Mammalia; order Rodentia; family Muridae; genus Mastomys; species Mastomys natalensis. The sequence continues at coordinate 127,156 of JAJTUV010002151.1, read as the reverse complement.
TCCTTAGCAACTGAATGAGGTATAAATGTGCTCCTATATTTCCTAACATCTGTTTCCAAGCAACATATTAAAGTGTGCTGTCAAGTCATGCATGTTTAGTCTGCAGGTAAGCTTAACTTTACAGAAAGACACTAAAAGAAAGGGGTGTAGAAAAGACTGAAAAAACAAAATCGAAATGAAATCACAAGGAGAAAAGGATAATTTTCCATTCTCTGTTCAGTCTGAAATAAAAACATAGTTAAGCTCTTAAAGATTAAGAGGATGATGATGATGGTGATGGTGAGAGGGTGATGGTGATGGTGTTGATAATAAGAATTAAGTCATTTAATGGTAACTAATTGGAGTAGTTATAGTTAGAGTTAATTAATATGCTTTATGATATTATTCTGTAGAAGTTTTATGTCAAAGGTAATTGGAAAAGTTTTCTATGGTTTCTATGTGGCAGGGATTACTCTTTGACAAGTGAAAGAGAAATCAAAAATAGCCATAGCCTCAATCCTGTGTGAGGAAGACTATGAAACAGAGAGTTCAATAGCCAGATCTGTAAGAGTGATATATTAACTTTCTAGAAAGAACACTGGTTTCCCAGATCTCAAATCTTCAGTGGATCAAGAAGCTTAAAGCATAGAGTGTAATTCCTGACTGAACGTCTATACTGAGTCCAATGTTAAACAATTGTGGACATTTCCATGTATCCTTGAGAAACAGGTTTTTATTTTCGTTAAGCCTTAGCAGTTTTATCTTTAAATTAGAGACAAAAGGAGTCATTGTTTAATAGGTACAATTTCACTTCTCTGAAGATAAAAAACGTTCTCCAGAGACTGTGGTGCTGTGTGTGACATGATGTTAATATATTCTGTAGTTTTATTTCCATTGCTGTGATAAAATACCCTGAAATAAAGAAACAGGAAAGGAAAAGGGCTACAAATCAGAGTTACAGTCCTTCATTTAAAGGAATTATAGATAATAACTCAAGCAGATAGTCACATCAAGTCCATAATAAATGCATCATTGCTTGATTGCTTGCTTGTTTGATTGCTCTCAATTACCTTTCTTTACTTTTTTTTTTTTAATTTTTATTTTTAATTTTTTTTTCAGCAAATCAAAAAAATTTAAAAAGCATTCAAACAGAATAAAATGAAAAGAAACAACAAGCAAAATACCAAGGGTCAGATATACTTATACAAGAATTCTATAGAGCCTTCAACAAGCAATACTTTTTGAGTTATGTTTAAAAAAAATTCAGAACCACATAAGCATCCTTCACAAAGCAAATAATATTGAAATAGTGAAATCAAGTGTAAACCCAACAAAAATATATAAAACTATAGTCCAGTATCCCTCATGAGTATACATACAAAAATTCTCAATGAAGTAGTTGCAAACTGAATACAAGAGATATAAAAAAATAATATTCCATGAATAACTGAATAACTGTTTTTTTTGTTTTTTTTTTTTTAGAAGACCATACTCCATATACAGGCTGCATGTTTTGGGATAGCCCCCACTCCAGATGTTTGAGACCTACATGAAAACCAAGCTGCACATTTACAACATATGTGCAGGGAGGCCTAGGTTCAGCCCATGGAGGTAGATCTTTGTAGACTAGGTATGCTCCACGGTTGGTGATTCAGTCTCTTTCTTTACTTTTAAACTGTTCAGGACACTCTGCCTATGGAATGGTGCTACCCACAATGGGCTTTTAAACTGTTCAGGACACTCTGCCTAAGGAATGGTGCTGCCCACAATGGGCTTTTAAACTGTTCAGGACACTCTGCCTAAGGAATGGTGCTGCCCACAATGGGCTGGGTCTTCCTACATCAGTTAACAATTCACCACAGACATGTTAACAAACCAATAGGATCTATATAATCCTTCTGTGAGACTCTTAGGAGATTTTAGGCTGTTAATAGTCTATTTATGGCATATAGAATGATTAAAATTGAAAGTTGTATGTATGTATGTATGTATATGTGTGTGTGTAATCTTTTCTTAAAGTTTCATAAAAGTTTAATTCTAAAAGAAAATATTTTAAATTTAACCAACAGTAGAAAAATATCTACATATCTACAAAGTGACTAAACCTTTCACAGTTGAAAACACTAGCCATTTGTAAAATGCAAAAAAAAAAAAAAGTGTGATTTCTGTATTTTCCTGTCTTCCTCAGACAGAATTAGTACCAATCCCCACTTCAGAGCCTAGGCTAGTTTTCATGGGGGTCCTGTCATTCATTTCATTCCCGTGTAGGAGATAACCCAGGACACTCAGTGCAGGATGTCATTCCTGGCCTTGAACTGTACCCTGGGGCCTTCACACACTCTTGATACCTAACATAATTCTTCCAGACACAATCCCTCCCTCTAGGCACTCAGAAATATAAATGTCGAGAACTAGAAATTTTCAGTGCATAACCCCATTTCACCAATAAAAACATGAAGCATAACATAGCTAATTATCCATAGTCACTCTAGTTTGCTGCAATTTTCTCTTTTTACAATTATTCAGCATCTCCCTTTACCATCTGTTTCTATTTTCTCACCATTTAATAGCCTCCTTCTGTCATCAAACCCTTCCCATTCAGGCTTAGAGCTCCAGACCTCCTCATCTCTCTCAAGGCCCTCAACTCCTGTACCGTGTATCTGCTGTGAAAACCTCAAGCTAGATTGAGCCTAACCATCTGCTGTCTCTTCACCTCACCCACACAAGTGGAATAAAGCCATATGAGAGAAAACTGGTGATGGGACTCTTGGACTCCCATCTCATTAGGTTTCTATCATGGCTTGAAAGTCCTTCTATTCTTCTAATCAGCTCGTTCTGCCTTCTGCACTCACTGATTATCTCAAACTCTTTATACCCAGCATAAACTCTGATTTTTGGACTTCCTTTCTCTTCTTAGGAAATGGCCTTGCCTCCTACAGTGGGCTAGAGACAATAACACCATTTGTAATGGTTGGTCTTGATTGTCAAACCGATGGGATTTGGAATGACCTTCGAGAATCACACTGACCTGAGGATGTCTCTGAGGGCATTTGCAAACAGGTAAATTTGAGGTGGAAGATCCACTATGACTATAGGTAGCACAGTCTCATAGGCTCGGATCCTGGACCACATAAAAGGAAGACAGTGAACTAATCTCCAATCTCCCTGCATCTTCCTTGTTCTCTCTTTCTGACTGCAGATACAACATAACCATCTGCCTCAGGCATCAACGCTGGAGTCTCTTTTGACCATGCCTCTTCTTTCTTATGGCTGTACCCTCAACAGTCCATAAGAAAGTTGAGCCACAACTAAATTGTTTTCTTCTCTAAGTTACTTTGTTAGGTATTTTATCATAGCAACAAGAAACGTAACAGATCACCAAAGGGAAATCAGTGTTTTCTAGAAGTCACATAACAAACACATCTCTCTGCAAGTGCTTTCACTTCTCTTGTGGCCAGAGGTCTGTTTTCCATGCATCTGCCCTGCATCTCAAGATCTCTAGTGTACCTTAAGATATTATACTATACTAAAAATTTGCCTCATTATAATTTGCATATAGATAATCAAATACCTATTTGTCCCCCAATAAAGAATGAAACTTTTCTTCTTCTATAATTTATTCCCAACCCCAATGTGTGTCTCTTTTCTCACAGAGCTATTCTTCAAAGGAGATAGATTCATTTCTCCCATTTTCCCACTTTCTCTTATGCTCCAACACTTGATGTCTGGACTCATAGCCTCTGATGTCTACACGGTTGCTCTTATATTGCTGTAGCCACATTCCTGGTAGAAATAATTTGGGCAGGAAAGGTTCATCTTGATGCGTGGTTTCGGAGGGTATGTTCAGTGGCCAATTTGTTCCCGTGAGCTCCAATAGAGCATCAACGTACCAGGAGAAACCTGGCACAGAGAAGCATATTCACTTGTTAATGAACACAAATTACACAACAAGGATATAGGAAGAGGACAGAGCAAGATACAATCCTTGGAACTATTTGCCAGTAACCTACTTCCTTCCATTCAGGCCACCTCTCAGTACTGCCACAATACTGATTCCACTGTGGAATTAGTCCATTCATTATTCCAGAGCCTTGATACCCAATTATATGTGGGGATCATCTCACAATATAACCAAAGGGAATTACTATGGGTCTTTATTTTCTTTTTTTTTTTTTTTTTAATTTCTACAATGCTTGATGTTTCATTGCACGTGAAACGCTTCACTTCTGCCTCTTTTCTAAAATGCCCTCCTTCTGACTTTCTTATTCCTGTCCTCTCCATCCTTCTCCAGCTTTCTCTTGTCTCCTTACATAACTGCTTTGTTCTGTCCTTGCACAAAAAGTAAGTGTTGCAGGGATTTACCCCGAACAATTTCCTTTTGATCTTATTTTATTAAACTCTTATTGAAATTTTTATGCTCTGAAAGCTTTAATTATTTTATTGGCCAACTCTACATTTCTTTCTGAATGCTCTACCTAACAGCCAACATGATGCTTCTAACTTTGATGATCTGTGAGACACTTTTGTCTCATTCTATGCAGATAAGTTTTCTTCTAAAATATGATCATTCTACTTTACTTTAATTAATGGTCTTACTACAGTTTTAACTGCTAAAGTAAGAATCCTGAAGGCATTTTTGCTCTTCTTTCTTTCTTTAATCTTGGGTTATTCATTCATAATTTTATTATCCAGGACAACTGAGGATTCCCAGAACTCCTGTAGACTGTCTTAACTGACTAACTACTTACCAGAGTCTCTACATCATTAGGTCTTATCTGATCAAGTGCAATAATACACCATTGACTTAGCCACTTAAACTCTTTCTTTCTTAATTCCCTTTCATTTCACAGTACTCATCCTCCCTATTACTTTTAATTATGTAAATCTTCAAAATGTTTTAAAATGTATATGCATTTACTTTCTACTTAGATTCTACAATTATGTCATCTGCTTTGCTATATCACACGTGTATATGTGAATATGCAATACTCTCATTTTTTATTTGTTTTATTTGAAAGTAACTTTTATGTATACAGTCTATCTTCTCTGTGTGTGGATTCTGAAACTATGTATTCATTTAATCTCAGGCAAAAGGTGTTTAGAAAAGTTGAATCTATATAGGTTTTCCTTGTTGTTCATTTAAAATATAACAACTATTTACATAGCCCTTATAAGCAATTACCTAGATACAATTTAAAATAAATAGTAGAATGCATATGGTATCTATACAAATAGGAAACTGTTTTATAGAAACAACTTGAGCATCTGCAGATTTGGATATCTGAAGGGAATGATGAGAAAAGGAAATTTTATAGGGAAATAGTTTACATGTCCGAGGAAGATGGCAAGCTGGAGAGATGTAGGACTATCCAGCAATCTAAAATTTAGGTAATATTGCAGTATTGGCTCCAAGTTCTGAAAGACAGTATGCTGAGAATGAAACCTTTTCCTGTTGTACTCTTGAAAATTCCTCCTTTCAAAACACCAATCTCTGTTTCTAATCCTTTTAATGGATTGAATGAGACCCATTAATATTGTAGAAGATAATTTACCTGAATGGTACTATTTATTTGGGGAAAGAGCAAGAGAAGAGAGTTTGTTTCAGCTTACAGCTTACAGCCCATCATGAAAGAAGTCAAGACAGGAAGGAACTGGACCGGACCAGAAGAACCCTGGAGATAGGAACCGAAACGAGATCCCGGAGGAACACTATTTACTGTCTTGCTCGCCATGGCTTGCTCAGCCTCTTTCTTGGACTGGGTCCTTCTACATCAGTTGTCAATCAAGAGAATGTCCCATAGACTTGCCCATAGGCCAGACTGCACAATGAAGCATTTTCTCAGCTAGGTTTTTTTTTTCTTCCCAGATGACCATGGCTTGTATCAAATTTCCAACAAACTTACAAGCACAAAAAGTAACCTGGACTTGTAAACCATGTTATTTCAAGTGTAACATCTTTAATTTTTTTCAGTTCCTAAACTCACATTTGACCACATCATTATAATATAGTTAAGGAGAAAAATAAAACCATCACAGTATCCACTTCTGATCACTAATGACACCAATTTTTAAATTAGAATAATCTTTCCAACAGGCAAATTTGATTAAAATTTTCACATACAAATTCCTTCAGTTATTTTCCATTACAATGAAGCAACAGTTAAAATGCTTAGAATGGTTTCAAGGACTCTTCAAGGTCAGCGTTTTTTTTTTTTTTTTTTTTTTATCTTACTCTCTAAGTTTTCTTATTTAGTCTGCCTTCATAAGTGACACATTCCCCTCTCCTTCTCTGTCCCTGTCCCTGTCCCTGTCCCTCTCCCTCTCCCTCTCCCTCTCCCTCTCCCTCTCCCTCTCCCTCTCCCCTCCCCCTCCCTCTCCCTCTCCCTCTTCTGTCCCCTCCCCCTTTCTGTTTTCCCCTCTCTCTTTCCCTCTTTCTCTCTATCTCTATCTCCCTCTCTTTCCCCTCTCTCTTAGAGCCCTTGTTCATGCTCATCATGTGTTTCTCTTTTTCTCTTCCTCCTCTTCTTCTTCCTCCTCCACCTTCTTCCCTCTTTTTATTTTCCTTCTTTGCTATTCTATTCTCTCTCATCAGGGAAGTTTCATCTGAACCAGAGCATCTTCTTTCCTAATATATCCCATTGCATCCGTATCCCTCATACACATCCCTGTCAGAACTCCCATTTAATGTCTAAACATCTAACTATACTATACACTAATGGAGGAAGTTGATCTATCCAACATTTAATAATGCATTTGACCTTCTAACTATCTGCCTTTATGCCTTTTGTGTTTACTTTTGGGTTGGAAAAAAACCCACATGACTTGAAGCAAAGCAGAAAGTCTCTGCAAAGCTAGATAATAGTGTTTTCTTTTAAGCTAATCCATTCTGCAAAGCTGTGGATTCTGAAGGTTCTTAGTAGGCAATAGAGTGCCTGCTTCTTTGAAATAATAAAATATCCAAAAAGCTTCGCCCTGATTTCTGGCTCATAGAAAAAAGAATAGGGAAATCACTTGACTGGCCCTGATAAAAATGCTCTCCCGAAGTTTCTGTTCCTTTGCTTCCGAAAAGGAAACAGATATAACTTGCTTAATTTTTCTTCCAGAAATTTTAGCTCTCACTAATTTTCATTTTTTTAAGGTAAAATCAGCCTCAGTCTCTTAGGTGTTTGTTGTTCCTGTAAACAGAAACAATAATTACTATTCTCATTATGACTGTTACATAGCAGCTGTACCTTCATCCTGTCACTCAAGAATATGAAAATTCTCAAAACTCATTAGCATCTTTCAGGTGAAGGAACACAGCTGAGTTGTCCTGAGGACAGACAGGCTCTGTGCATCAGATGCAATCCTTTGAGCTATGGATGGATAATCACCACTTAAGTCAGTGGCAGAGTGGCAGGTGACTTAGGAAGCATTTGCTAAAGAAGATAATGCAATCTGAACCAAACGTGCAGGCTTCCAATAAGATATTTAGTCATGCCCATAGTGTAAATGTTAGTGAGCCACTTAGCCAGCAATTCAACAGAACCTTCCTCTACTTGTGTCTACCTTTTCAGTTTCCAGTGCATCCCAAAGACTATTTTTTCAGTCTCAAAGTTATCTTAGTTTTCTACTCTGTCACATTTACAAGAAGGCACTTCTTGATTCCCAGCACTTCTCTAGTTCAGAGCTTCCCTGTGCCTCGTTCTTTAGTGTAGAATCCCAGCTAATTTAGTTGCTGTCTTCATATAAAGAAAAGATATGTATAAAAGAAACCTTTGGAAGCAAACAAACAAGTTGTTGGTGACTGTTCTAAGCCTAGACTAGCACAGTCCTTAAAAAAAAAAAAAAAAAAAAATGATAAAGGTTTGCGAGATAGGGACCATAGGTGGGTGTCATTCTCTAAGAACCACCTGTAGGTGTATCATTCTGGTTTTACAAAAGACACTATTTTCATTCTGTACTTCTCTGACCCCACCTTCTAAAAAGCCACTTCTTTATAGGAAGTCACTCAATTAGTAGAACATCTTAATAAAGAAAGATGGTCTGGACCATGACATCAAATAGTCACACAAAGGACATTTCCTCATCGTGTTATTTACTCAAAGAGCCCATGTTAAAATCACAAAAATAAAAGCTATGAATTAAACCAGTACCCTTATTGGAAACACCTCTGCTCGAATGTTCTATTATAAATAGCTGGAAATGCATGGAAAAGTGTAGCTATTCATTGTAGTTAAAATGTACAAGTAGTCAAGGGATAGTATTTAGGGAATACTATCTAGGCATGTTCTTGATGGTAATGGTAGACGACCTCACTCACTAAGGAACAACACAGACACATCAACAAATTATAAAGTATTAATACAGAATTAACTATGTAAAAGTGATCTGGTGATATAAAGGCAAAGGGTGATCACCAGAAGAGGTAGAAAGAAAGCATATGATGAAGGAGGAGTCTTGAGGAACTAATAGACTTGAATAGACATATAAATAACACACATTTCAGGCCATAGGGAAATGTAACGATATTTCCATTTTCTCTTTGTGATACTTTTCCAGAATGTTTTCCACCCTAGATTTGTTTACCCATCCACAGCATATTCCAGCTACTATTTGTTCAAATCACCATTGGGGAACTTGAAATACTGCAAGTGTGTCAGGAAGCTAGATAGCACTGACATAAGAGTTGGTTTTAGAACTTAGGAAGTAATAACTAGATTGCATGGATAGCAAAGTTCATTGAAATGAGTGAATAATGGACTCCTAATCTGGAGAGAAGAGGAATAAAGCCAGGAGATTTTCAAAGAGTTGCCATGATATATTTGAATCTTCTTTGTATGAAGAAAGAAAAGTGAAGATCAGAGTTTGTGTTGACCTTGACTTGATTAGATATGACATTGTCCCAAAAGTATTCTGTACATAAAATATAAATCTGAAGTCAACTCACGCTTACTAATGTGGGAATAGAACCCCACAAATTCTCACCATTAAATATCGTGTGCTATGTAATTCACCATTTGTCAGACATACTTGATTACAAAAACCCAACTAGCGTTTTTGCACCTTGCTTTCAATAACATCTTCTGGGATCCTCTGGAGCTATGGACTTTATGCTGCATGCTTTGGGTGACAAAAGCAACACACCTATGATTATTTTTCCCCCATCTTAGTATTTGGGCAATCAGATATAACTTGCATTTTTAAAAATATATGCCAAATCCCTTTGGGAGCCAGTCATCTGCCACAAATTGACACTCAATTTACATTTGAATGTTTTCCATATGTTATTTCTCCACATATGTGAAATTTCTAAACTGAGACAGTACATAATGAGTTCTCCACTTGACTAACTTCATCTCTCTCATGAGTAACTATCTGCTCTGGATCTTGCACTACTGACAAATGAGCTGCTGTCAGTGAATCTGAGGACGTCTTTCCACAAAACAGTCAGTCAGATGCTGTGGCTAGTAGGAACTTGCCACTGTCACAGGCAAAGTCACAGAGATACTGACCCTTGGTTTAAGTTTTCTAGATCTGCAAGGGCAAACTACTAAAAACCTTAATGTCTTATCAGTACATGAATTCATCATCTTCCCAATCTGGAGGCTAGATGTCTTAACCCAAGGTATCAACAGGACCACACTTGCTTTGAAGGCTCTAGGGAAGAGTCTGAACTTGCCTCTTCTAGCTTCTCGTGGCTCCAGGACTGGTTTCTTGCAGTTTAACTTCAATCTTCTCTTCTGATTTTATGTATGTTTCCTTTCTGTATGTGTGTGCCATTCCTTTGTTAATAAGGATGAATAAATAGGCTTTTCTATTTAGAGCCCACTGTAAACTTAGGATATTTTTGCTTAAAAGACTTTGCTTATATCTGACAAGATGTATGCTATCTCTAAGTAAGATAACATTCTGAGATTCTGGTTGGACATGAAATCTGATGATGGAAGATACTATTCCTGTGCCCCTTAAAAAGTGAACACGAGGGAAGATGAAAGCCATTTGTACCTTGCAGAGGTGTTGTTCTGGTTTTCATGTCTACTTATCTCCTGAGACAGCACTGTAGCACAGCAGGTAGATCTCAGCAGGTACTGTCTTTTGTCAGCTTGTAGAGAACTGCCCTCTCCTATACAGCTCAAACAAATGGCCTTCTTCTTGTCTTTTAACAGCCATTTCTGAGTCTGTCTTATGACTCCTGCATATCTCATACATTCATGGGTGTCTTAAATTACCTTTCAGCCTGTGTCTTCTTCAGGGTTACTGATTTGTGAGGTTTCCCCACCCACTGAGAACTGCCTTTTGCAATGATTTTTCTTGAGCCCAATCTGCATTCTAATAAGCTGAATTCTAGATGTGGCTCAGGAACTAACTGCTGTGTCCATTTTAAACATGTGTCTTGTGCTCCTTAAGTAACTTTCCACTGTGTGACAGCTTTCTCATCTCAACCAATTTGCCCTATGCTTTCCAAGTGAAAACTGGAAAATTGGTAAAATCTATATGGCCCTTGTTATCTGTGTAATGCCAATGTTTTCTGAACATTAAGCCCAGACACATGGTATAATCTGGATGAGTGCACTCAAGGGAACAAAAACTACTCTGAAAATGTAAGTTATAAATATGAGGATGCCCAATCATCACCAGGCCATGTTTTTGTAAGCAACTTCTAACCACAGTACTTCTGATTTCTATTAAGGAAAAAAAAACAAAAACCAAAAAGAGTCCCAAAAAAGAATACCATTTTAATTTTAAATTTCAACCACTTTCGTCCAATTTAGACTCAAAGCCAAGATAAAGAATAGATAAAGTGAATCAGTTCTAAAATATTTGATGCAAATTGAAGGTCAGTCTAATAAATTCGGAGGTTTATAAGGTGATTCCTAAAATGAGTTATCTAACCATTGAAGACTCTTACGTTTTACACAATAGAGAGGCAAGGACAAACAAGATAATTGATTCAGTAATAGGCAAATTATCTCTTGAAGTATATAGTCTTATAATTGTTGAAAATGAAATATATTTCCTTTTGTTTGATTTTTACAACCTGTCAATGCCACATTAAAACAAATGTATTCATTTTACTTTAAAATACTTTTAAATTTAATAATTAAGCCATCCATTCAAAATATTTAATTTCCTTCTTCTAGGAGAAGGAGAAATTTCAACCTGTATTTCTTCTTTATGTCACAATTTAAAAACACAAGCATATATAAAACAACAAACAAATAAAAAATACCTCTCTTTTCTTAGCTATTTTTGGCAGAAAAACACATTCAGCTCTGTGTACTTATTTCAGACAGGTCATTCCTTTTTTTAGTTCAGTAAGAGCATAGAGAAGTGTAGCTCTTATCTTTGGAGTATAATATCAGTAAACAAATGTAGTTAAAATTCATAGAGCTACTGGGAGGAAACTGCTGTAGCCATAACCGTCCAGTCCAAGCTCCAGCTCAAATGCTTAATTTTTGTTTCTGTAACAATAAACTGCCCTATCAGTGGCTGGAAGGTTATTTTAGTTCATTTTCTTTAAGTTGGCATTACAAAATGTCATAGGTTACTTGGCTTATAATCAGTAGAATCGTGCTTCTCATAGTTTTAGCACCCATGAAGTCAGAGCTCATGAGTTGAGAGCTCGTTTCTGGGTCAGGCCCACTGCTTCATTCATCATAGACAATAGCATCTCACTGTGACTTCACATGTGTGAAGAAGAGATGTGTTCTCTTTGGGTCCCACTATGTAATGGATTAAGATCAATGCTTAATTACTCCTTGAAGTCCTAACCTCCTAATGCCATCATTGTCAGGATGAGGATTTGAATATGTGAATGTGAGGGGCATAAATATTCAAAAGACAGCAGTACATAAGATGTCAGCATCTTGGCAGAGGATCCACACTGCTCTTCCCCATGGTTTCCTTTGCTCTAGACTCAGCCACCCTTCCAGGGCAAACTCCTTGCGTATCACTCAGTTCTGTCTCCTAGCCTTTCCCCCCTCATAACACTCTCCAATATGTCAGCTCATTTGACACAGATTCCAGGCAAAACTGCAGGTGCAACAAAACTCAGCCTTCTTCATGTGCAGCCTACTTGGGAACAGACACAGCCATATCTGATTACCGGCCTGATCGAGATTGAGGCTGGATAGCCTTCGTGCTCTCTGCTAGTGATTGCTTCCAGTAGAGAACATGAAATCAGGCTAGCCCTGACCCGTGCTACTGTGTTTCCTCAGCAATTTATAGCAAAATCTCTCTTAAGAAATTTTTTAAGAGATGTAAGAGAAGCACGTAGCAGAGATCAGGAGTCCCGCATCAGTTCCCAGAAGCAGTTGCCCTAGAAAGCAGCCCCACTCCAAACACCGGTGATGGGTCACCTGATTCCAATAGTTAAAATCTTCTACATTCCTTTCTCCATCTGACTGTTCTTTTTCAGCCCCTTTTATGATCTGGCTCATTTTGTTTCTAGCTAACTCAAAACCTCTCTCATTTCCACAACTCCATTACCTAACTACTATTCTGTATGTAGACTGATGCTAAGTTGGATGGATGTTCATATGGCAGGAGGTCTGTACTCTTTAGCCTCGGAGTCTAAGAAGAATCTTGCAAGTTTTCAACCACTGGTTTCTCTCTCCCTTCTAATCTGGCAGTACTTGTGTGTGTCTCTTTCGTTGCTTTTAGATTTCTGACTTCTTGCAGAGGACATTTGTCCATTACTCATCAGCTGTGTGTTGGGACATGTAGGTCTGGGATTTGAGCTCTCAGTCTTTTCTCCGTTACATCTAGATTGCGGGACTGTGTAAGGGTATCTTGGTTCTTGGCTGGCATGGGCCTGGAACCCGAGACTCCAAGGGAGAAATGGCAGGAGTTTGCCCACTCCCCAGAACCCAGGGTCCTGACAAGCTGTCTAATCTCCATGGACCTACATTGTTCAGCCCAAGGCCATTCAGGACATTACAGCCCCTCCCAAAGTGCACAGGTAGAGGGTATGTGTATAGCCTCAGGCTCTAGAGGATTTACATACTAATGAAGGCCAGAGGGCAGAACCAATTAAACCTTCCCCAGAACCTCCCCCTTTCTCCCTCCCTATTTAACTCAGGTTTGCCTTGAGTTTGGATGGGGGTGTGGGGGACATCCAGATCATCCACCACCCGCCATGAAAATAAATCCTTTGGAACCAAGGACTTCCTTGTATCATTGGGGCCTGCTGTCGCCAAAGCTTCTGCCTTGGAACTCCAGACCTTTCTCCTGTATGTGGGACCCACGCCTGGAAGCCTCCGGGACTCCTCCACTGCGGCCCCTTTTCCCACACTAGATATTAGATTTCCTGTAGAGTAGAGGCTGGGCAAACAGTAGAATCAGCTGCGTCTTACACGGCAGCAGCATCTGGCAGATGGAATCCTAGGACATGAGAAGAAGACATTGGCAGAAAAGAGGGTATTATCTTTATGATTCACAAAGTTGTCTTTTATAAACATTGTAATTTGGGTTTCTTGTCCATTCTCAATTTCCATGCGAACGAAAATGAACTTCAGTGTACAGTGTGCCCAAATACTATTTACAAGATAATTTAGGAGCATATCACAATAGGTAAATTTTAAATAGATGTATTTTTTTTTCTTTCGATCTGTGTTTTTTCTTGACTAGTATAAATGAACACTCAGCCACTGTAAGTCATTTTATGGGGAACAAGAAGCAATGAGTAAAATCTAGGTGTCTTAGTTGGGTTTCTATTGCTGGGTAAAATATCACAACCAAAACAATTTGTGGAAGAAAGAGTTTATTTCCTCTTAGTTTTTTAATCCATCATCCAGAAAAGTCAGGGCAAGAACTCAAAGGAGAAGCCTGAAGGCAGGAACTGATGCGCAGGCCATGGAGGAGTGCTGCTTACTGGCTTGCATCAACCTTCTTTTTATACAATCTAGAACCACCTGCACAGGTATAATACCACTCACAGTGAGCTGGACCTTCCCATATAGATCATTGGTTTTAAAAATGTATCAGAGGCTTGCCCACAAAACAATCTGCTGGAGGTATTTTCTTAATTGAGATTCTCTTTTCCAAAATGGAGTAGCTTGGGTCAACTTGACATCTAACTATCCCGAACACCAGTGTATGATTTTTAAACTAGATGGTAAAAATTCATATATAGCTAGCTTTTAAAGTGCTGATTTCACTTAGGACAGAGGGACAGATAAAGTAACCTAATTAAAGTATAATTCAGCATGTGTTGAATACTTCTAAAGAGTAAAGTTACATCACAGAGGAGGGTTGCTTCAACGTATCGAATAAGCTTGATTCTGCATATAGTTTGAATTGCTTTTAAACTGTAGAAAAAAACCAATGGAGTTTGTGCTTTTGATTTGAATTTACTTTTAAGAAGCTCAAAATAGTCATTTTATTGCAAAGTTAATTTAGGTCATTGTTCTGCTAAAGCTCCCTAGTATGTCCCAGCTCTCAAGCTTTCTCAGTGGCTTTATGTTTCTGCATGTTGAACATGAATAGTGTTTTCTCTAGTCTGCCAGCAAGTCTGCGAGTCAATAGAAGATGACGAAGACCCCCAAAATGCTTTGCTTCCAGCAGAAGCCCACACTCATTCCTTTAACCCTCAAGACTTGGATTAAAACTGAAAACATTATCAAGGCTTTGCTTGTATGGCTTCAGCTATCCTGTACAAATTGATGATAATACTGAGTCAGAGTCAGAGAATTAAATGGTCTTCATTTGGCTGGAATCATGGTCTATGGTTTAGTACACACAATATTGCAAATAGTGGAGCTTCATACAAAATGGGGCTAAATATGGTTGGTACAATAAAATACAACTGCAAAAAAGTATCAACCAGGATCTCATTCATCATACCAGGGCACTTAAAATTTTGAATTCGCTAGTCAAAATGAAGTTATATAAAATAAATTTGAGTAAGGACCTCCCAAAAGTATCGCTGGTCTATCTTCTTTGTATGTGACTGAGAAGAACACTGTTGCGAATTTCAGAGAAACTCTTCTGCCAAAACTTCCGCCAGTGCTGTGACCTACAATAGCATCCAACTCAGGTTCTCATCCTTCCTAGTGCTGCAATCCTTAATACAGCTCTTTGTGTTGTAGTGACTCCTCAACTATAAAATTAATTTTCTTGTTACTTCATAACTGAAAATTTTCTACTGTTATGAATCATAATATAAATGTATGATATGCAGGTTATCTGTTATGTGACCCCTGTGAAAGGGTTATTTGACCCCCTCCCGTAAGGTGTCACATCCCACAGGTTAAGAACTACTGATCTAACTACTTGTCCTTAGCCTACAGATTATTCCTTAAGTCTTGAATCTAAAACAGCCCATATTCTGAGCTGTCATTTTCACATTGAACTTTGGTGGTGTTCTCTAGATTTTGACACACTGTGTCTACTATTAACATAATAAAATTTATATCACTTATTTCTTTAATACCCTTGTGACTTGTGTTCAAGTAAACAAATTGTGATAAAGTGAATTGTAATGCAGACACATGTGGCTATGAAATCTTGTACTTTCAACTACTGGCTGCCTTTGGTAGTCCTCCTGAACTCTTCCAGCTCCAGTATCATCATCAGGAAAATGAGACCAATATTTGTCTCATGTGCTTAGCTTTAGTTCCTCATCTGACAAGCCAAGTAAAAACATGTGACTTACTTCTCTTAAGGAATTCCATCTCCCTTTCCAGTAAGCCATTCCTTAAGAAGTATAAGAATCGTGTCTTGAATTTGGATATTGTTCCTAACACTGGCTGCTTCAAACCATCACCAATAATCTCAGACACTAACTCTAGCCAATGCCTGACCGCACACTGGTAACACTCAAAAGGAATAGAGACCTTCAAAAGGAACTACATAGATCCTCTGAATTCACCCCCATTTCATTCATCTGTTAAATGAATATTTATTTTATCCTTTGTATAGAGTTGGCATCTAAGGCATGTGAGTGAAAATTTTCTGGAAACTTCTGTTAAGGACAATTAACTGGTTAGAATGGCAATGATTGTGAAAAAACTGGAAAGTTGCAGGTCCAGAGCCTAATTACAATTTTCCTTAGACCATAGTCTATTACAACTTACATTAGACTATATCTTAATACATCTTTTTAAATGTATAAGTGTTCTTCCTGTGTGTCTGCCTGTGTACCATGTGCATGCCTAGTACTCACAGAGGATAGAAAAATGTGTTGAATCCCATGGACCTGGGGTTACAGACCATTGTGAGCTGTAATGTGAGTTCTAGGCACAAAATCAGGCCCTCTGCCAGTTCTTTGAGTCTTCTCTCTAGCCCCTTGGGCTATCTTTAGCTGCAATAACAGTCATCCCTTTCCTACTTCTATATATGTTCTAAAAATCCTTGAAATCTAAAAGATTATGTCTTTTGCATTATACTAACTTAAACCATTACTCACCCCCAACTAAATAAGCAAAGAATGTCATTAGATAGAATTTGAGACCTCTAATAGGTTCCCCTGCCTTTCAGTAATCTACCTACCTGATACTTCTAACAATGTATTTAAATATGTCTTCATTTTTGAGTCTTTTTTTTGTGTGTGTGTGGTTTTGTTATTATGGACATTTCATGAATCTGTGGCCACATTGGGAAATAGAATTTGGAGTAACACAAATCTGTGTTTCCAGACCATAGTAACTCATATTTGGTTCTAAAATAGACTATCTCTATCCTCTTTAAGGTTGAGAATTGTGGTCTGCCATCCATGCCTGGTATCTGTCAGCAAATTAAGGTCCTGGAACAATCTAGTCTACTGTCTTATTTATATACAGTCTTATTGAAACTGAGCCTCTGTCATTTTTTTCATATTGCCTATAAGTAATAATATTACAGTGGAGAACAGAAGAGCATAACCAAGCCTGGCTGGCCCTCTAGTTTTTGTGACCTGGATACTGTTTTTAAAATACTATAAACGGGTTGATTCATGAACAGTGAGGTTTTATTTCTACACAGTAATGAAGGCCAAGAAGATCAGAAAGGCAGTAGATTCTATATGACAAGGAGCTTCCCAATAAAAGTTTCTTTCAATTGATATATATGCTGCCATGAGACAAGTTGACAGCCAAGCTCTTTTTTTATCAGAGGTTCATGGTCCAAAAGCTTCAACCCCTAGGATCACTAATGGGAACATAACAATAAATGTATGAAGTGGGGAAGGGAGCACATAGACATTCAGAACATGGTTTACTCAAAACCAGAAGTGTTAATTCTGTCTTTTTTGGGACCAGTTTTCTGATCCCTGACCTAAAGGTGTATATTTGGACATAATTTCCTCTATTTTCAATATTTGCTGACCTTATATTCCCAAATGTCTAACTTTATCTCTTCGATTTAAGAAGAAGGCCTCAAGCATTCTCTTCTATATCAGAAACTAACTAAATGAATGCTGAAAAAAACAAACAAACAACAACAAAACATAGGGAAATGTCACTACGCATTTCATTAGATAATGGCTAATGAGCCCAGAGATAGACTAGTGACAAACCAGCCACAATAAACTTGTTTCTGTCCCACACAGTACTAGTGTTGCACTGTGTAGAACTGCATGTGATGTTTTTTTTACTTGAGTTAGGATCTGAAATCAGGTCTTCATGCTCATACTTCATTAAGCCATCCCTCCAACTCCACACCTCAGTTCTTTATCCTGAATCGGTCACAGAAGGCATGAGTAACTTAAATACTGATGTATATCATTATTTCTCTCCTCATTCCTAACTAACTCATACAAAATCAGTAATTAAGGATAATAAAAATAATCAAAAATTGTTTATTTATTTTTTAAGGTCAGTTCTAGGTTGAGGAACTAGCAATAAAATAGATTCAAATAGTCAAGGAACAAGCAAGACAACAAACATAAATAGTCAAAGAACAAGCAAGGCAATAAACAAAATTCCATGAACACTCCTATGATCACTGTTTCTAAGGGCTTATCAGGATGCCAAAATATCTGAGCCAACTTCCCTGTCCTAGCCCCAAATCATTTTCATGTTTGAAGCCTACTTCCTTGTTCTAGCCTAAAATTTAAATTCCTGTCTAAAATTACTTCTTTGTTCTAGCCTAATATTTAGATTCCTGCCTGATATTATTTCTTTGTTCTAATCTAATGTCAGATTCTTACCCAAAGCCTACTTCTTTGTCCTTAGCCAATGTCATATTCCTGCCAAGCAGCCCATTTCCTTGTCCTTGGCCCATGTCAGATTCTTCCCAAGCAGCCCCAAAAGCTCTCCGATCTCTCCCCTTTTTTATTTCATTAACAAGACTGAGCCTATCTTAGATTATTCTGACAAGAATGCCTTCTTTACCATCATGGAATATGCATTATCAAAAGCAATGATTTATGTCTTAGGTTGGTAAGGCTCTGTATAGAATCTTACCCGTCCTTGGTTTGCCAGTCTGTTAATTTAATAACTCTGTCTGGGGGGTCCATTTTCAGGTTCAAGCCATGTATGTACTTTGGCTGCCAAATGTTGATGTTGTTAAAGACGCTCTTTAACATGATGGGCAGGAATAAAAGTATTCCCAGGACAAAAAGAGCTAGCATGATCAAGCTATATATGCCATTCTTGAAGCTTGATCAAAATAGAAATAGTGACCTCAGGCCATGGGTAATTTTATCAGCAGTATCTACTGTATCAATGCTCAGCAGAGAAGCATTCTTGAAATTCATAAGCTCATTATGTAAAGTTAAAACATCCAGAGAGGTGTTAGAATTATGCCAAATACATTGCACATATCTTTAAACTGTTTCCTAATTATAATGACTACCACTGTAAATTCTAGAACTAACATGAATCCAACAGTATTTGACATGACATTGGAGATGGCTCCTTACTCTTAAATTCTGAACCTCCTTCCAATAATTTAAATAGGATAAAGAACATCAATCCATTCTTCAAAATGCCTATCTAAATTCTCTTGTATATTCCCACATTAGAACATTTTTTTGCTAAATGACTAACAAAAGTAGCTGTCTTAACTTCTTGTATCACAGCAATTGCAGAAGCAGTGGTGCTAGCAATTAATGTAATTAAAGCTGTTATACCAGCAATTATCAAGACCACTACCCTCTTGCTTCTGCTTAAAGCCTGACTCATTTCTCCCAGTACTTGCAAGCTATTTTTAGAATACCAAGGTTCTGTGATACTCAGGGCAATAAAACAAAGCTAGTTGATAGACCTCGTAACTGACATGCCGATTTCAAAACACTAACACACTTAGAAGGTGTACAATCAATGCAACTTACATTAAATACTGTAGAAGAAACAAAAGTAATTTTAACTTGACAATTAAAAGAGCCTTAACACATGTGCTAACACCTGTTTGAAATCTAGATCCTGCCTCAACTTTATCTCTTGTTAACATAACATCATAGAGAACTGCAGCTAACTTCCAAATATGTCTCTGCAAAATGTCCAGAACCAGACTTCCAAACGAAGACTGTTATTTCCAATATTGGATTGATTTCTAGACAGTATGTGGTTGAGTCCAAATAACTGGTCACATTTAAGAAAAATACAAGAGTCATTATAACTTCTCTTTTTGATCTCTGTTCCACAAGGTCTAAAAACTGAGGCAAGACAATTTGTCCCATCATGGGTATAGGTAAGTAATGGTGGGATGGGAAATATGTCCAATACAGCTTCCCAGTCATCATTATCAGGGAACTCAGCAAGTTCACAGGTCAGCATCATTCTTTGTTCTGGCATCAGCATGTCTCACCCATCACTCTGGCAGCCACCATCTCCTTCAGCATCCTACACTCCCGGGTGTTTTAGAGCTCTTAGAAGTCCAACCTCCTCTGGGTTTGGGGGATTAGGTGCAAAGCTGATGCCCTAGGACCCTAAAATTGTTTATAATTTCTTAAACAATAAATGGTGAGTAAAAACTCCTGAAGAGATATCTGAAGAGACTCATTGGCTCACTATAATTTCAGTATGTGGAGAGATTAGAATGTTATCAATTCAGAGGCTAATTACTAGCTTGATTAGTTTCAGCCCTCTGAAATAGTTATTCCTGACCATTGCTGTGTCTGAACTAACATCTTTTGGAACTTATCAACTAAGCAGACCACTAGCTTCTACTAACCCAAACCTAAGAATCTCATCACATAGCATCTTGGGTCTATAAAAAGCTTCCTGCATCTTACTATAACTGCTTCTTTGATGTACTCACAAATGTATTTTATCTTTGCCTTGAGGTAGATAACATCTTCCTGAGGAACTACCACACTTATTTCCATAGTGTCTGCACAAGTTTGCAGTTCCACAAGCAACAAATCAATCTATCTCAAGATCCAGCTATACCATTCTTAGGCACACATCCAAAGGATGCATAATCTCACCACAGAGATACTTGCTCAACCACATCCATTGCTGCTCTAGTCTTAATAGCCAGAAATAGTAAACAATCTAGAAGCCTCTCGACAGAAGAGTAGATAAACAAAATGTGGAACATTTGCAAAATGAAGTGTTACTCAGCTGTTAAAAACAATGACATCATGAAATTTTCAGGTAAATGGATGGAACTAGAAAAAGAAAATCAACCTTAGTGAGGTAATCTAGACTCAGAAAGACAAATATTGTATGTATTCACTTTTATGTGTATATTAGATGTTAAGTCAATGATAACCAATCTACAATCTGTACAAAGACAATAATTAGGTGTAGAATAAGAGACTAGGAGGGGACAAATGAATCTCCTTAGGAAAAAGAAAGTTATGTTTGGATGGAGGGTAGTGTTGGAATGGGAGAATCAAGTGAGGAAGAAAGAAGGTTGGATAGGGAGGGAATAAAGAGACAGCTAAAATAATTAAGGTACATTTGAAGGCTAGTATGGAAATTTAATACAGTAGAAGCTTCCTAAGATACACATACATATATGAAGACTACCTAAATGAAATTGCCAATGATGAGAAAGATATAGCCTCAATTGGATATCTTTTGTTACCAAACAGAAAAAGCTTCAAGTACTGGGAATAAGTTACAAATAATGAGTTGTTTGCCAAAGAAGATCCATGGGATCTCCCAAATAACCAGCTGTGCCAAGACTATAAGTTGCTCTCCACAAATTGACAAAAAACCTTATTGTTCAAGGCATTTACACAACTCATTGTACAAAGAGAAGTGGAGCTATTGTCAACACAGGACCTTCACCCCTGCATGCTAGTCTTTGGTACAGGAAGGTATTCAGCATGCTACCAAAGAAGAAATTTAAACATCAACACAGCCAAAAATCCTTTGATTTATAATAGTGCCCTGCCTGCAAAATAGGGTAGTGTAATGGTGGCACAAAACTTGTAGAAATGACTAACCCAATATCAATTAACTTAAGGCCCACTCCAAGAGATGGAACCCATACCCAACACTACTTGAGTGACCTGGGACCTGTGGGTAAAACCAAATACTACTGTTCTACTAAAAGAACATAGCAATAACATTAATTACACCTAAGACATTCTTCCATACTCATAGAACAGTGCCTTGCTCAGCCATCATCAGAGAAGCTTCTTCCTGCAGCAGATGGGAACAAATATAAAGACCCATAGACATATATTATTCAGAGAATGAGACATCTTGGAACATTCAGCCCTAAATGCAATGTCTCCATCAAATCCCTCGCCTAGGCTTAGGGAATCATCTTGACGAAAATCAGAAAGACTATAAGAGACATAGGGGATGGAGGATACCAAGGAAACAAAGCCCTCTAAATTGACAGGATCAATAAACATGAACTCACAGAGACAGAAGCAGCATCTGCAGGGCCTGCAGTGATCTGTACAAGATGGGTTCTTAGAGCTGAAAGGAGAAGTGGACACATGTCCCCTTCTATAACCCAGAAGATATCATGAATTGATAACCACTTTCAAATGAAAATTTAGTTTTCTTCCAGAGAGTCTCACTGGGGAAGCAAACTATGCTTAGGCATAGGCTGCATGTAGATAGCAGTACATACGATCTGTAGATAGCAGAATCCAACAGAAAAGGAACTCAATGAAATCTTTGAAGGTTTCTTGTCTCATACTCATGTGGGAATTTTTTAAACATTATCTCATTTTTAATTTTTATATTATTTTATTTGCATTCTCCATCTTTTAACCCTATAGGTCCTTTGTATATATGATGGCTTTCAGTTTGGTAATTTTTATGGGATTCTGGAGTGAGTCTTGGAGTCTATACCTGTTTCTTGTGCCTTTACTTGGAGTCTTTCCCTTCTGTTTGTTTTGTACCTATTTTGATGTGTTAGTTCTATAATATATATTTAATTATATTCCCTTAAAAGCCTGTTTGTTCTTTAACAAGAGGCAGAGAAGAGTTGAATCTAGATGGGATAAGAGGTGGCGAGAAACTGGCAGAAATCGAGGGAAGGGAAAGCCATAATCAGAATATACTATATCTGAAAAAAGTGTATTTTCAGTAAAATAAAAAATAAATTAAAAATATGCTTTCCATGATTTAAGACTTCCTTTTTGCTTTCTTTCTTTCTTTCTTTCTTTCTTTCTTTCTTTCTTTCTTTCTTTCTTTTTCTTTCTTTCTTTTTCTTTCTTTCTAAATAAATCTGTATCTGCCCGGCGCTGCTGCTCTGCCACCGGTCAGGGTCTAGCAAGAGAGAGAGTGGGGATGGAGGGGCAAGAGACGCGGAGAACGGAGACAAGACAGAGTCTAATCTAGTCTCGTTTATTGAAAGGAAATCCTGGGTATTTATACCCTTTACCACGTGCCTTTCCCTCATGGACAAGCACAGCTGAAGGCACTACATCATGTGCCTTCAGCGTGGAGACCACGTGCACCTTGCAGCTGGGGGCACTAAGCAGTAAAACAAGATATGTGAGAAAAACAAGATGTTTATCAGAGGTGTGCTCAGCTGTTGTGGGCTGTTGAAAACAAGTCTCTTGTCAAGGTATATGGCTCCAGGTGGCTGTAAAGATGATAGCTGCTCTCTGTTAGAAGTCGGCTCCCAACATAAATCTATGAAGCTGCTTCTGCATTGGAACATGGAATTTAGAGTAACCTAAATCTGTGTTCCAGGGAAATGGTCACTCAAAATGGCTCCAGAGTAAACTATCTCTTATTCCCTTTAAGATGAAAGCTGTGGTTTTTGAGTTGACAGAGAACTCAGTTCCTCTGTTTCTGTCAGGTATCATCCTAAGCCCATTTGGCCCCTTTAAAAATATTATTCCATTATTAACCGCATTGGGAATAAAGCAACCCATCTTGTAGATGAAGAAATTGCATATATAAAGTATGAAGTAACTTACCTTCCCTGAAGTCATAAAGACAGCAAGTGACATGCTTAACATTTTAATTTATGCAATCTAACCCCAATCCTTTCTCAGACACAAACACTGTCCCTTCAGCCTTGTAAAGTTATCTGAGCCACAAAGCACTTGGAGA
Source organism: Mastomys natalensis (assembly GCA_021653895.1). Taxonomy (NCBI): domain Eukaryota; kingdom Metazoa; phylum Chordata; class Mammalia; order Rodentia; family Muridae; genus Mastomys; species Mastomys natalensis. The sequence goes on along the minus strand of JAJTUV010002151.1, from coordinate 103,796 downwards.
TGTGGCATTGATCTTATTAGCAAAGGTCAGTTAACCTGACAGTTTGATTCTCTAAAGCTTAGTTTTATGGGATTTCAACTTTTTAAGTACAGTATGCAACACTAATCATGTAATTACCAATAACTACCTATGCTTGGTTCAACTAAGTAGATCTCTTTACTTTTGGTTCCATAAGCACATACAGTGTTGCATGCAAGCATCTCTCAAGATATTGGGCTAATTTTATGCTGTGAAGTGTTCCAGTACTTAAAGAATCAGCAGAAGGCTTATAGATGAGACCTATGGACTCCATAGAAGCTTAGTGACTAGGGTGACACCTCTCCCCTCAGGGTAATGACATCAGTCTTCCCTATTTCTCAATATATCCATTGTAGGTGCTCATTATAGGTCCTAAGCTCTCAAAAGATATGAGACTGTGTTATTTATTATTTATCCTGTAAGTTATAGAGTCCCCTTCACAAAAGAAGTGTTGTAAATATTTGTATGATGAGTGGTGTCTGGTTTAGAAAGTTCACTGGCAGTAGAAAAGAAATTAAATTGGTGCAGTGTTAGGACAACAAGCCATAAAGCTGAGAGTCCTTTGGAGAGAGTCACAGGATGCCAGGTGAGCCAGGATCTGATCCAAGCAGCAGAAAGTGGAAGTGAGTTTGAGGAGATGAACACAATTGTTGAAATCAGTTTAAAAAAAAAAATGGAGCCAGGAACAATAGCTGAATATGCATCTAAACACAATTTAAAATTTGACCATGACTATGTGCATTTTCTACCTCTGTAGCATACTACCATCATCCTGTTCCTTTGACATTCCAACAGTTAGTGGCTTTGATTCTCACTTCTTTGGTCATTCCTATTTCCACTATAATGGATGCATTCCTCAAGTGCCAAGGCCTTTAACCACAGGGATCCTTAGTATGTCCTGGCCCTTCTAAATATGCAGGCTTCAGATAGATTTTCCTGCAGAAAAAAAGAGTAAAACTCAGCAGGAAGTTCCTCTGCCCAAAAGCACCTGACAAAACTCACTACTTGCTTTTCTGGAGATGTCATTTCTCCAAATATAAAGAACTGTTGAGAAGGTTAGTTAGCTTCTGAAGCTAACTAATCCATGAGGTGTGACAGTCTCAATGGAGTAAAACCACTTACAATTAGAAAATAAAATTCCATAGGACTTATCACTGCCTTGGCTCCTTCATCATGTGAACATCATAAAGTTCACTGACTACATCAAGCATCTCATTAAATACAGTCCCATAGCCAGCACAGGTGAACCATAAAGTCTTCAGATTTGTTACAACCAGCTTAAATCACCCTTGGACTATTTCTTGTATGTGTTTGTCTGAGTTAACAATCCCAATGTGAACAAGAAGGCACATAGTAAGTTGTTTTATTTTAACATTAATTAGCATTAATTTAATTGTTTTGTTTTCTTCAGAAAACTTCCCCAACTACCTAACCTTCCTACAATATCAGGATAGCCATTACCCCAAATAGCCCTAGGGCTACTCTAATCTCTTTGGAATTCACTTCCAAATATTCTGCCATAGCCAATCCAGCCTTTTCCCTTTCTCCAACATTCTCTGCTGCTGTAACTACAAACATAGCCCTTTTGTTCTTTCCTTCCTTTAAAATGGAGTTTCTTCATAAACCTCATCAACAAGCCCTGAAGAGATTGTCTAGGGCAGTCTGGCTTCTGAATGCAAGATCTAAGATAAAGAGCCTCCTTTAAACTGTTTTTCTACTAGCATACATTAATTATATATAATAATGGGTTTCATTATGACCTTTTCATAGATACACGTTATGGACTTCAACCATCTTCATTCCCTATTACTCTCCTATGGCTCTCCCCCATCTGCTAATCCCTCTTCTCTGCCTACTTCAGGCACTGGGATTTTCATTTAATAATCTATGGTTTATTAGATGAGTTTTATTATTCCATGCAGGATGCCTCTGGTTCAAACTCTTTTAATTTGATTTCATTTCATTTCTATTAGCTTACCAATGATCAGATTCCCTTATGCCTTCTTACATATCCTTAGTCTTGGTTGAACAGCACCATGACCCCACACCCATAAATGCCTCTAAAATATCTGTTGAGGATGTGATCTCTAAACAAGAGGAGTTACAGAAGCAGAAGGGAAAGGTAAGTAATGACATTCTAGATTCCGCTCACAGGTGGTAGTCTCCCAGAGATTTGTTTTAGAGAAATTTCCAGAACTAGAGTTGTATCACTAATAATGATGAAGGCCAAGGAGAAAACAATGAACACGTGTTGTGAGTGAGTGCAAACATTTTGTCTGAGCAAGCTCCGGGAATGCTGGGGTGGGGTTCTCAATTATGCAATTGCTGTTGGGTCACCCGTGTTTTGGCCAATATTCCCTCTTTTATCTTTTGTAGCTCCAGTAAATTCCTAAGCTTAACAAAATGGTCTTGAAAGCCACGAGATGGGAAATCTTAGGTATTATGATGTTTGTCAGGTCCCATAAGACTGTAGTATGCAAACATGTGTACAGTATTCCTGTGTTGGAATCTTGTGAGAGGAGAGATAATCAGCAGAGATCTATCTGAAGGGAGAATGTGATGAAACATTTTGTGATAGTACAAAATGTCATGTGCTTCTTATTTCTTCTCTGAAGTTGCTAATGTATTCTTTGATTGCTGGATCAGCTAATCATACCTGTGTTTATACTTATTGTTTTCCTCACTATATAGCATGACTGCATATAATAGTTGTACATTAATATTGGAATTTACACAATTATACAGGGTCAGTAGCAGCTCCAGTTTATGGAGAAATTTCCACATAAGATGTTTACTTATTTCCCAGTTAGTTGTTGTTTGCTCCAATGCCTTCAGCTGGATGTAAATGCTTTCACTTCAGAGGTTCAAACATTTGATGTTGATGGGTAATTAGTCAACTTCATCTTTTCATGACCCTTCCTAGTTTGGGAGAGAGGTCTTCCCTCTATCATTTCTTCTATATATTTCTCTTCAATATTCATTAATATGCCATTCCCCACAACTCCTGCCTTCTTCCTGTTTCCAGGGTAAACTCATCTTTTAAACTTGAAAATCTGACTCTGCCAATCTGCATCTGCAAGTTATTGAGTTAACCCTCTGCTCCAGCTCCACTTTAACATACTCTGTTTCATAAACCTGGAATTGGGACTCTTGTTAAAAAAAAAAAAAAAAAGAAAAACAGCGGCAGAGGGTTCCAGGAGAAGTTTATTTAGGGCAGAGGGGAGAGCAGAGAGAGGTGGCTGGCCATGACCACGTGGAGAGGGGGAGGGGAAGGGGAGAGGGAAAGGGATACAACCTGCAGGCGAGCGGCTCAAGGGGCAAGAGAGCAAGAGAGAGAGGAGGGGCCAGACAGCCCCTCTTATAATAGTAGGCAGGGCTACCTGGCCGTTGCCAAGTAGCTTTGGGGAGGAGCATACCTAGCCATTGCCAGATAACTGTGGAGGTGGAGTTTAACAGAATGCTAACATGCCTCCCTTCTTATTATTATAAAAAGAAAGGAAAAAAGGGGGAGAAAGAGGTGACAGCGCAGCAGGAATAGGGTCGTCGTCGTGATATCTAGCTACTTCCTGCTGGCACTGGGGGCGATGTGTCTTTAGGGGGAACCTGGGTATGGGGGATGTTTGTCTGGTCCTGCTGTCCAGGGTCTGTGGAGCCATCCAGATAGGCCAGAAGGAACAGGTCCAGTAGAAGCAGCTGTGTGTGTGACAGGAGATGGAGCATCTGAAGGTTGCTTCTCTGGAGATGTCTTGGATGTACCTGGACTTGACAAGATGTAGGGAATAAGATTAAGTTTACTTAGGAAAAAGAAATTTTTTTAAGATGTACATTTGAAACCTAGAGGGATCCCACCCTTTGTGATAGTAAGTGGGAACTTTAAGCAGATGTACTTATCTGGATGGCATCTATTTGGTCCATGAGAGGTAGATTTCAGTGGGTTTCCTGTAGCTTAAGTTTACAAAAGAGATAACTGCATGAGTTAACAACACGAGCAGCCTTTAAGATGAACCTTTGCTGGATCGTATAGTGGAATGTTTAATAAAACAGTTAGGCAAGTTCGTAGGAACTCAGGTAATTTAGGACAGTGGGATAGCAAGCAGAGGAAATATAAAGCGTTTAATTGGTGGCAACTGAGTTTAGATAATGAGGTAACAGATTACATCTGTGAAAGTTTAGCTGTCAATGTAGTCAGAAGTCTGAAAAAGAGTAAACAACAATTTACCAGTTATATTATTAATTTAAAAAAATGACAGAGTTCACTAGCCAACAGTTCCCATGGTTTCTATAGTCTCTTTGATGATATCAGTTTGGCTTCTAAGTGCAGAAGACACAGGGCTTTTTCTCTGTGGAATGAATACACATGACATGAGAAATGACTTGCCTCGGTTTGACTTAGCTAAGTCATTTGACTCAGGGTATCCAGTTTAAAGTCTAGGCTGTATCTTCTAGGAGTCCGGTGTTCAAGTCTTCTGAAACCATCTGGGATCAACTGCTAGAGGCTTTGTGAATTCTGTCAGCTATAAACTAAGTTAGTATTAACAGACTTTTGACAAAATTGAGAGCCATAAGATTGGTCTTAAGTAACTGAATAGAATTTAATAGCAGTAACTTTGGCGGGTGCTGTGAATCAGGTCTGCAGGCCACATCGGCGGAAGGGCGGGACTTCCTGCTATTGGCAGGAAGTCGCTGCCCAGTGTCGCTGGCGGGCAGCTGCGGTGAATAAGAAAAAAGCAAGCATGTCTTATAATCACAGCAACTTTTAAGTTAATGTTTTTTTGTGGCGGAAGGCACCGCTAACACTCACTTTATAGGTCTCAGGCAGAGAGGGAGAGAGGGTCCCTGGTATGATTGAAAAAAATGTAGAGCAGAGCTACGAACCACAGAAGGGAGAAGGGAGCAAACACAGTCTCGGGCCGGCTGCTTTCCAGGCAAACTGACGGGGACTAAGTCTAGGAACTAAGTCCAGGCAGCCACAGATGACTGGGGAGAGGAGGGGGAGAACGCGCGAATGGCTAACCCATTGGGAGAGACACAGTATTACAGTTGGGAGCCGGTGCTCCTGTTGCAGAAGGAACAGTCGGTCCAAGCCTGGCCTGGAGTCTCGAGAAGGGAGGGAAGTGTCTCGCCTACGGGGAGCCGTCCTAGAGGGAACAGGGTTACAGGGTTAGCTCTGAGCTCAAGAGATCTTTTTTTGGGGACAAGTGGGGAATGGGGGAACAGGCAAGGTCTCTGGGATACCCAGCCCACGTGGCAGCCGGTGGTTGAGCACTGTGTTAGGGGCAAAGCTCACATGGTGGAAGTTTGCAGCAGCAGTGGAAGTTTACGCAGTCAGCATGGCTAGGACCAGGATAAGAAAACTGATAACAGTGGCAAATGATCGTATTGTTGGCAGGTGCTGTGAATCAGGTGTGCTGGCGGCAGCTGCAGCAGGGCAGGACTTCCTGCTAGCAGGGTGGGACTTCCTGCTCTGGCAGGCAGCTACAGTGAACTAGACTGCAGGATGGACAACCCAGTCGAGTTTGAGGCGGCAAAGAACTAGAAGAAGCTGAGCCCATTGTGTGGCAGTCGGTATTAATTTTCAATTAGCGTCCTAATTGAAATATCAATATCAAAAAGCAGCAGGCACAAATTGGAGTTTTTGAGTCATCACAGAAAAACCCAAGTGCCCTGGCTGATTCAGCCCACCAGAAGCGAATCGGCCCAGGAGCCGTCAGAGCTCGAGAGACTCACACAATGTGCCAACGTGTAGAAAGTCAACCCCTTAGTTCAGGGAGCGCTGGCCAGACGCTTCGCAAACATTTGGGGTTCCTCTTGCCACCCAGAAGCTCCTTACCAATAACTGTGCAGAGCTTTGTAGCGGATGGGGCTTGTACTGGGGCAGCGATGGAAAGCGGTCTGTGTTCACGTGGTGGAAGTTTGTAGCAGCGGTGGAAATTTACGCGGTCAGCAGCGGCAGGAACAGCATCGGAGTGACAGTGAAGGTGGTGTCTGGTAGCGGCAAGAACAGAACTGCTATGGCTGTGGCTGAGGAGCCACTGCTCGCCCGGTGACGGCTGGTAGCAGTGAGAGCAGCGGCGGTGGAGTTGCAGTTGCGGCAGGCCACATGGCATCGGTCTCACATGGTCATGGCAGCCCGAGCCAGTGGCTGCATGGGTCTTGAAGTCCCAAAGTCTTCGTATCTCGAGTCACGGCACCATTCTTGTTAAAAAAAGAGGAAATGGCGGCGGAGGGTTCCCTGAAGGGAAGTTTATTTAGGCGGAGGGAAGAGAGGAGAGGGAGAGCAGAGAAAGGTGGAGGCCAGCCATGACCTTGTGGAGAGGGGGAGGGGAAGGGGAGAGGGGAAGGGGAGACGGGAACCTGCAAGCCCACGGGCCACAGGAGCAAGAGAGCAAGAGAGAGAGGAGGGGGCAGACAGCCCCTCTTATAATACTGGGCAGGGCTACCTGGCCGTTGCCAAGTAGCTTTGGGGAGGAGCATACATAACTATTGCCAGGTAACTGTGGAGGTGGAGTTTAACAGAATGCTAACAGGGACTCTTCGGCTTCACACTGCTTTTGCTAGATGGCTCGTAGACACATTCCTCCTATAAGGTACACTGATAAGGTGCTGGTGGCAGACAAAGGGAGAAGAGCCATGCTCTGTCTGTTTCTTATTAGAATCATCTCAACAGCAGATCTTGCCCTAGGCTGGAATAGTTGTTCTGGTTTCTAGTTTTTCCCACATTTGTAGAACTGTAACACTGGTCCTTCCAGTGATGTCAGCACTGGCTGCTCAGGATCATCCTAAGTAGAATCTGGGTCCAAGATCTGGGAAGTCCTTGGACTGCACTTCCTCTTACCACCTTTGTTCCTCTTGCCATTCTGGATTTGTATCATCTCAGTTCTTCCTTCTTTTTCGGTTGTCAATTCCTCACAAGATAACTGGTGATGTTTCTGTTTTCTAAGTAAACACTAGGCTCTGAATTCTAACATGTCTTTGATCTTTTTTTTCACTCTATTTTTTTCTTCGTAAAAACTGAATGAAGGAGTAATACCTTTAAGATTCCTCAGGGAAAACTGATGAAAAGAAAATACACAAAAAGGCAGACTTATGGTTTGAGACATACACCACAGAGTTGCTTGCATCACTAATTGTATACTATTTCTGACTGATTCCTATTCAACACTGAATTGTGCATCCCCCAATTTATTCTGATATAAATTATTGATACCTGGGAATATAAAATTATTTAAAATGGGGTATTTTCTGTTCATTTAGGTTAGAGAAGGCTCTGATTCAATGATCAATATCCTTATATAAAAAGAAATTTTTCACGTAAAAACAGACACACATAAAGAAGAAAGGGCCATGTGACAACCAAGGCAAATAATATGGATATTACAAGTAAAAGCCAAGAAACATCAAGGATGGTGGGAGGAACCACAAGGAGCTAAGACACGGGCAGTGACCACCCTCCTCTACAGTCTCCATAGAAAGCCTGACTCTATCAACATCTTAACTTCAGGCTTTTAGTCTTCAAACTATAAGAGAATAAATCTGTTATCGTAAGCCACCAAAATTAAGGTAATACAATAATCAGCCTTAGAAAGCTTATACAATTTCCATTTTAAATAACTATCCATTAAAGTATTTGTTTCTTTTATGTGCATAGCTTCAACATTGTCTCTGGAAATAAGCCTCTTTGTTGAAGAAACAATTTCATCTGCAGAGAAATGAGAGGAAACCAATATTAATACTGACCTATCACCTGGTTCAGAACGAAGGATTTCTAGTCATTTTAAAATTTAAGCATAGGTCTTTTGGCCTGAGCTTTTATAGCTTGGCATCTGGTTCTTATGTAATCCCTTAAACATTAATACTGAAAATACATTTATCTGTTTCTCTATTCACAGTCTTCAAAGACAATACAATGTATTATTAACACAGGCAGAGAGACATTTTCTACTTTGCCATTTACTTATATTTCATTTTTAACGAATTACTAGAGAATCACAATTACTATGTCAGTGACCTTTTGTTAGCTTTGTTATTCTCCTTTACCAAATAGATCCTTTGGGCAATAATAAGGCAAAATGAATTCTGACCTTAAAACACAGAGAGAAACAAGTCCCAAAAGTACTTTGCCATGTTAATTAATGGTAAAACTTTGGTAATGTTCTTCCTGTTCAGTCCAACTAGACTTCAGAAAAACTGAAAGTTAATTACTGAAGTCAGATTCTCAATTACCATTGGATAAAAAAAAAAAAATAGATTCCACTCAGGATAGTGCAACTATTGCAAGATAAACTGGACTTCATAATCCACTTCCTCTCAGCTACAAAATGCATAGACTGTGCTCTCTGATCACTGTCACAACTTGACTTCCTGTAGCCCTAATGACCTGTAGAGACTAAACAGCCTTGTTCATGAAGACAATGGCAAAAGTCCTTCTCTCCTGGGCAGCATTGTAGGCATGGAGTTCTTTATGAGGCTATTACTTAGCATTTTCTCTTATTCTAATCAAGGCTCTGTCTCAAGCTTAAAAACCATTCAAGTAAAGAGATCAGAGGCATTTCAGCACTTTATCACCTTAGCCCATTTCTGTCCGTCTGCTCTAACCCTGGATGCTCTCCAGGCCTTCTGGAAGGGAAAGAAACTCTGACTTCTTTATGCTTCGTTGTGAAACTCCTTGCTTTTATTCTTTCCTTACTATGAAACAGGAAGTAATAACTAAGGGCTTTGAAATACAATGAAAAGACTTGGATTCAAATTCTGACTTTGATCACATACTTTCTATGATGCAACAGTATATAAACTACTTAGTCTTTTTGATAGTCTTATCCAAAATTGAGTACTGTTGTCTTCTTCTTCTTCTTCTTCTTCTTCTTCTTCTTCTTCTTCTTTTACAAATACTGCCTATTTATCTATAGGCATATTCAGATCGAGGAGAACTGTGGAACATCTTGTATTTTAAAATTCTAAGTCTTAGGGCAAATGAAAACCCCAGTTTTGTTCCATTGATTATAGTACGTCTACATAAGGATTACTGGCGGTAAAGGGAAATGAATAATCGTTTTATGCATGAAACAATGAGTGGGTATAGTAGGTTAAATACCAGCTTTCAAAATGTACTGTATTGTACAAAAGTCAAATGAGAGGGAGGAATTAAATGTAAACTATTCAGAGAGATTGTAAGCATCTTCTGCTTCTTGTATTTGACAATGTGTTTCTGCTCTTTGTTTTATTTGTCCTATATACCATTAAAATGTTGAATTTTGATCCAGAAAATTAAACTCAGAAGGGCATAATTTGTTTTTATTTTTCCCCCTCTGGAAAATACTACATATCACTGCATCCAGGAACAGTGTAATTAACAATCACAGGCATTGAATTTTCAAAGCGTGAATGAAATTATCACCAAAAGCTTTGTTCCCCATGTTATTAAACCCAGTCATCCTTGTACCTCACAGTTACCAGCACTCCAATGTACTATAGTCAGATTCTCTCAAGTGCCTTGAACCAGCCTCTCCTGACATAGGCTACCCATTTTAGAATGCACGTTTCATCCAGCCTTTCTCCTCCCATCACAGACAGAACAATAACAGCAGGAGTCAAGAGCTATGGGAGCTGTTGCCTGAAAGCACAGGAAGCCATTAAGCTTCAGTTCTAAGTGTCGCCTCGGAACACAACCTTCAAAGACTTCCTGTGATATTCCACAGTGACAATGGATCTTCCTCCATCTACACAGATTGTCCCTGTTCCTTTCCCTCACTCACTAGTTATTACATCCCCTTGCCAATGATCAGAGAGAAGTAATAGACTTGAACATGATTCTAAAGGTTTGAACCTGCTAGTTAAGTCAGCTCCTCCTGCCCAGTCATAGCCCATATCTTCTCCAAACAACATGCTTGCTCCTATTTAATGGGCTTTATCATCTTGAACTAGGAACCATAAACTTTTTATACTCATAGTGACCCTTTGTCCAAGAAATTTTTATGCTATCTTAGATAAGGAAGTATATAAATCACACGTTTATTGATGATAGATCATAAAGAAATTTATTTAAGACAATTTCTTGTATATATATATGATATATCATATATATATATGATATATATGTATATATCTATATATATCATATATACATATATATATATATATATGATTTTTCCATTTATTAAAGACAAAAGTAAATTTCCACCATGATGATATGTGATGATATGGATTGATTTGTTTACTTTTGCATAATAATTTAAATCTTGGCAGAATATTTGCTATTACAATATGCAGAGCATCGTCAATGTTTTTCAGAACTGATCAATATTTGGAGTTTATAATTGGCAAGCTTGAAATGCCATTTTGCAGAAATACATAGTATAAAATGACTTGAGTGATTTGAGGACATTTCAAAAATAGTTGGAAGTTCTCTCTTGGTCTTAAACCAAATTTCATTTAGTATTTTTTGTCAGATGCAAATCAGCAACACAAAGAGTAACTTTTACAATCAAACATTAGAACATTATATAATCCAAATACATGCTAAACTGATACATAGCTGAGGAATGCTGATAGGGAAATACTACGTCTTTGCATTCTATAGTTCACCACTATATTTCCATAGAAGCCAGAAACTTGGCATGTACAGTAAAGACACTGTGATTTGGTGTTTACCCAGCATGCAGTAGTCTTGAATCTGAGCTAAGGTGTTTCAGTTGATGTCCGTGGCATCTCATAGCATCACAGCATGTGCAACACAAAGTGTGCAGAGTGTTTTTGGAACCACGATGTAGTGACATCACATGACACCGCCTAGGCAAGTACTGCTAGAAACACCTCTAATTTGTTATGTGTGCTTTATTTTTGAATTGATCTTGTCACTGTTCATTCAGAATTCTTTTCCTGTCACCACATAGAATCAAAATACTGATCAACTCTGAAAAAAATCAAAAATCATCTGCATACTCCATCATAAAATATCTACATATGGTTTAAATATTTACGTGAAACAAGCAAGCTGATACATCTCATTATTGTGGAAATGTACCTTTTGCCTTTACTTAGAGGGTCTTAACCTGTAATTTAGGAATCTGTGGGATAACAGACAGATGAGAGATAGATGAGAGAAATACACAGATATCTATGATAAAGTGATATAGATATGATAGATTTAGATGACAAATGATAAATAAGACATAGGCAGATGATTGATAGGTAGGTCCATAGATACATACATACATACATACATACATACATACATACATAACAACACAAAGGGACATTATGGGAGAGTCCTCAATTAGTATGGCTAGAATCAAGTCTGAAAGTCTCAGAACCAGAGAAGTTGATGCTGATGATGTGATTTTTATCTGAGTCCAAACACCTAAAATCAAGGACTCGTGATGTGCAAAGATGAATAAAAAGCAGTATCCCAGCTCCAAGAGAGAAAGAGAGCAGAGGTGGGTCAGGAGAAAAGAATTGCCTCAGTGATTATGAAAGCTGAGAACCTCAGTATGAGAATGAGTCAGGAACATGTGCACTTCCATCCCAAAGCCTAATGACCTGAGACCCAGAAGAGCTGATGTTTCAATCCAGGAACACAGCATGAAACCATTTGAGTACTTGACTGCAGTCTACAAAAGGAATTCCCTCTTGCTTGGGTAACATTAGAGATTTTTGTTCCTGATAGACCTTTAGCTGGTTGAGCTAGACCTACCCTCATTAGAAAAGGCAATCTGCTTTACTCAGTTTCATATTAATATCATTTCAAAACACCTTCTTAGAAATAGACAGAATGTTTGATTAACTGTCTGAACACCCGTGGTTCAGCCAAATTGAGACAAAATTTTATGTCCAGGGACATAAATCATGCTTGGTACTGGAAAGCTAGCTGGAGGCTGATGATGCATGAGAATCAGTAGAACGCGTAACTACACTCTATGTATCCTTATATCCATAGACAGGTGTGGTACTCATTCTTCATCAAGTAAGCTTCTCTCTGCAGCAAATGGAGACCATTATAAAAACCCACAACTGGACAAAGTACAGAGATTAAAGGGTGGTAGGGAGCTTAGCTCCAACAGATACATCTTCAACACAACTCCAGGGCCTAAGTAAGTCTCAGGAGATATTATGGAAAGGTAGGCAGAAAGATTCTAAAGTCAGGGGAGTAAAGTCTGCTATGAGCTGTGTCTCCTAGAAATGGCTGCGGAAGAAAGACCGAGCAATGGCACAAATTAGTAAACATGTTAATGTGGAAGGAGCAAAAATATCACAGGGTTCCATCCTTAGACAAGGAACTCCACGTAACCATGACTACTGAGGGGGAGAATCAGCCTCTCTCCAGGACAAGGCCACTAAATGGTTATCCAATATATCCAATATACTTATTTACTATAAGTAGTCGGCCCTGATATCTCATACACATAAGAAGATTCAGAAAGCTGCATTTATACTGTATTTATATATTTGTGCATATAAACATATATATGTATATACATATATTACATACACACACATATTGATCTTAGAGAAAGATACTATCAGTTTGAGAGAGCGGGATGGAGGATTGAGGAGAAAAAAGATATATTAAAAACAGAATAAAGCAAAATTCTCTGCTCTGTTCTTCCAGTAAACAGAAATAATTGAATAAATTATAACCAAAAAGGAATTTTAAAGTGTTTTGAAGGAACAGTACACCAAATTATCCCTATTCAAGTGTTAACCAGACTAACCCCACTTGAGTTCTGAATCCTCTTGAGACACCCAACCAGACATCCAGACCAGTGTGGGGTACGCTGACTATGGATAGTAAGTCAGGAATTCTTGGTTTTCATGGTAAAATTTTCGTTTTCACATCTTAACTATGTATGTGTATAAATTGGTTTAAGTTAACCAGTTTTAAGGAAATGACACTGCTTTGCTCAGGTCTATGTTACCTCCCATTCTGTTTGCTTTGTTTCCTTGTAGAATGTATTTAACTTCAGGTATAAAACAAAGAGTTCGTGACTTTGAATTTTATACATTTCTTAAAAATAAATGCAGCACATTTTCTGTATCCATTCCTCTGTTGAAGGCCATCTGGGTTCTTTCCAGCTTCTGGCTATTATAAATAAGGCTGCTATGAACATATGTCCTTGTTATATGTTGGAGCATCTTCTGGGTATATGCCCAGGAGTGGTATAGCTGGGTCCTCAGGTAATGCCATGTACAATTTTCTGAGGAACCATCAGACTGATTTCCAGAGTGGTTGTACCAGCTTGCAATCCCACCAACAATGGAGGAGTGTATCCAGATGTCCTTCAACAGAGGAATGGGTACAGAAAATGTGGTACATTTACACAATAGAGTATTACTCAGCTATTAAAAACAATGAATACGTAAAATTCTTAGGTAAATGGATGGAACTAGAAAATATTATCCTGAGTAAGGTAACCCAATCACAAAAGAACACACATGGTATACACTCACTGATAATTGGATATTAGCCCAAAAGCTCACAATATCCAAGATACAACTCACAGATGACATGAATCTCATGAAGAAGGAAAACCAAAGTGTAGGTGCTTTGGTCCTTCTCAGAAGGAGTAACAAAATACTCATGGGAGCAAATATGGAGACAAAGTGTAGGACAGAAACTGAAGGAGGGGTTATCTGGAGACTGTTCCACCTGGGTATCCATTCCTTGTGCAGTCACCAAAGGTAGATTCTGATATAGATGCCAGGAAGTGTTCTAGCTGTCTCTTTAGAGGTCTACCAGAACCTGACATATACAAAGGTAGATGCTCACAGCTAACCATTGAACTGATCATGGGGTTCCCAATGGAGAAGTTAGAGAGAAGACTGAAGGAGCTGAAGGGGTTTGCGGTCACATGGGGGGAAGCAACAATACCAGCCAACCAGAGCTCCCAGTGTCTAAACCACCAGCCTGGAAGCATATAGGGAGGGATTCATCACTCCAGCTGTATATGTAGGGGAGGATGACCTTGTTGGCATAGGTGAGAGAGGAAGTCCTTGGTCCTATGATGGTTGTATGCCTCAGTGTGGGGGAATTTGAAGGTGGAGAGATGGGAGTGGGTGGGTAGGGGCACATCCTCATAGAAGCAGGAGGAGTGGTTATGGGATAGGGGGTTTCTGGGTTGGGGGAGAAATGGGGAAAGGAGATAACATTTATTTACATCTGAAATGTAAATAAAAAATCCAATAAAAATTTAAAAAAGAAAAAATAAATGCTGTATATTCATATGATATGAATATATATGAATGGATACTTGGAGATTATTTTAATATATAGAGAAATAATAAATCAATGAAAGAAAATGACAATAACCATTTCACATTGATTATAAAATTCCTCTTTAAAGTCAACTAACTTAAAAATCAGGCTAAATTGGCTGAATATTTCTATCAACCATGTTGTTTATAATTGTGAAAAAGGAATTTTATTGTTAAAATATAAATTTTAACTGAGAAAACATCAAGTAAACCATAGATTGTATTTTTAAGGTAACAACATGCAAAAGATACAGGGATTCCCAAGTGAAGAAAAACCAGAACGAGATAGAGTTCCTTGCTGGATTATAGATAACCTCGAAGCTTCTTTCATCCTGGAACTAATAGAAGGGCTGAACATACGCAGCCACCTGGAAAAAGAACAGCTAAAATGTGAGCTGCTAAACTATGACTGACCCTGTAGGATGCTGTCGAAGATCTGGATTACCAGGAACTGTAGACAATGAGCTCTTGCATATGGTTTCCCCCCAGGATTTGACCCAGTGGATGGATGCTTGCAGGACTCTGTAAAGCGAAACGGAACATCCAGTGGTTGATAATGTCTGCCCAAGCCATTGTTGGAGAACTCATTATGCATTCCTCTTCCCAGGCTGGAATTCAACAACTTGTCAGTAGCTCAAAATTGCCCACTGTGGGAGCATTTATACTGTGAAAACCAGCAAATGCTCCAAATCAGACATTCTTTTTTGTTTAATCTGTTAAGTACTACCAAGACATCATCAGCTATATTCTATGGCCCAGAATACATCTTCAGGCTGGCCAGATAACCTGCGGAGGTATATGTGTATGTATGTATGTATGTTTATAATGTGTGTATATATGTGTGTATATTTTACACATGTATATATGTAATATAATATATATATATATTTATATTTGAAGATTATTTTATGTGAGAACATCGTTGCTGTCTTCAGACACACAGGAAGAGGGGAATCAAATGCCATTATCGATGGTTGTGAGTCACCATGTGGTTGCTGACAATTGAACTCAGGATATCTGGAAGAGCAGTCAGTGCTCTTGATTGTTGAGCCATCTCTCCATCCTGAGGACTTACATTTTTAAAGATCTGTCTATGAGTATTTTGCCCACGTGTGTGTGTGTGTGTGTGTGTGTGTGTGTGTGTGTGTGTACAGCATATGTACTTAGTACCCACATAGGCCAAAGAAGGATCCCTAGGTTCTCTGCAAGAAAACCAAGCTCTGTAAACAGTGGAGCCATCTCTCCAAGGTTAGGATGGCCCTGAAGTGCTTAACACCCAAGCCCTACCAGGAAAAAGAACCGTAATGTTCCATCAAGTCACTGAAATCAGTTGTCACCAACCTGAAATTAAACAGAGCTGCAGCCCAACCCTAACCCAAATTAATTTGTGATTAGAAAAAAAAATAAGCCTTTAACACACAACAGAGGAAGTTGTGTTACATAACACTGGAAATACCATAGAAATTAGTATATTAAAATATACTTCTATAAATTCTGATATAAAGTGGAAAAATGTTCACTGAAGTAAGCTTCCATGTGTTCAAGATATGGAAATGTGAAAATAAATATTTAAAAATACAGGGATAATAAATGAGGAAGGAGAAGAGTTAATGTGTTGGGGTCAACAAGATACAGGACAGAGTAGAAGAAAAAAGCCCAACAAATGCAAATATCAGTCAACAGAAATTATATAAAAAGAACCACCCAAACATGTTTGGATATATTTACACATACCATATCCATCTATAAATATGCATGTATATTATATAAAATGTATGAATTAATTATGCTAGTGAAAATTTTGAGTTGGCAAAATATCAGCTCATAAATTCCAAAAGAGGAAGTGAATCTAATAATGTCATAATAAAACTGCTAGAAAACGCCAAGTGAAAAATAAGTTCCTAATTTAAGCTTTGGTAGACACGTCATGTAGTAATTGTTCAAATAACTCTGCAACAACTTAAAGCGAAATGATTTTAAAGACAACATACTTTTTTTTTTTTTTGCATTTCTAACCAGTTTTTTTTATTTATTTTTAAATTTATTTATTTATTTAAATCACATCATAATTTACTTATTTACACAGAGGTTATAAACACAAAAAGGCAGGATGTGGGGGAAGGGAATGGCACTGGAGCATAGGTGTTCAGGGGGAGTACAGATACCTTTCAGAACAGGGTATCAGCTGGGTGTAGGTTCAGGGGACAGGTCACTATGACTCTGCCTATGATTCACTTGTCCTTATCTAAGTTGGTACTGTCCACCGAGGCTGCCTATTTATAAGACCTATGACTACTTGGGCTGGTAAATTTCTACAGAAGCCGCCTGTTTACAATAGCTTATAGCCTGCTGTTTCAGTGTTTTTCCACAGAGACCCAAGACTTGGTGTTAGCATGCATGTATGTCAGGACTATTGCTGACTTTAGGCCTATGGCTGATTTTAGGCCTTTAGTGTATATGTAGGGCTGCCCCTGACATTCCTCTCCTTCTCTAAGTATAGAAGGGCCTTGGTGATTCTATTCTTGCGAAGGCGGGGATAGAGGCCTGACCTCCAATAATTGAAGGGGACCTTGTAATGGCTCAGGTCCTCCTGTCGTTGTCCAGTGAGGCATGAGGGCCATACCCATCCCGATATCTTTTTCCTGGAGAGGGGATACTTTTGACATCAACCCCTATGCAGTCAGGCTTGTTCCTCAGGGAACCCAGATAGATATTTTAAACTTTTATTTATATTCCCTTGCAGTGCTTAGCCTCGCAGCCTAAGCAAGAATTCAGATCGCCAGACAGAGAGGGTTCTGGGTAGCCCCTCTCTGCTTGGTCTAGGGGTGGAAGTCTCTTCTTTTAGGTTGGGTGGAGATGGGTTTGAGGAACACCCTGGATAAAGTAACAACCTCATCTTGAGTCTCGTGGTCCTCCATAGCTAACTTATGATAATGTATCTGAATAGGTTTTGCTACTGAATTATCTATCTGTTGTATCACAAAGTTAGTCAGCCTATTTAAGGCCCGGGACTAAAAGAAATCAGCAGAGATAACCCAGTTAATGGTCCCAAGATGGGAGGAAGTGGGGTTGACAACCATAGAGAGATTGAAAACCAATCCTTGTACCAGCTCTCATATTCTTCTTTCTCTTTCTCTCTCTGTCATTTCTCTGGACCTTCTCTGACCTTTTTCATGTTTCTCTTAACCATCCTGTCTTGTCTATGTAAGGGCAACATTCTTCTTTAAGGGCTGTACACAGTCTTTTCTATTGTAGAAGAATAAATCAAGTCCAATAAAGTCCTTTGCAATTTTTGGAGATCAATTCAGACAGTGAAATGAGGGATTTCTTCAGATTAATGATGTCAATCTCTAGCTGTTTGGTGTCCTTGTCAATGGCCCATCAAAGGTCTGAGTAGTATAAGTCTGGAGGCCAGCATCAGGATTAGAGCTTCTACCAGCAGACATCACAGGTGTTTCCTTTTTACCTGTTCTCAGGCTGGTGGTCTAGACCCTGGGAGCTCTGGTTGAATCTTTTGATACTCCTTCTAAAAAGGACAAAAGCACCCACACTTTGGTCTCTCCTCCTTCTTCTTGAGTTTCATGAGGTCTATTCATTGCGTCTTAGGTATTGTGTGCTTTGGGGCTAATATCTGCTTATCAGTGAGTGCATACCATGTGTGTTTTTTGTGATTGGGTCATCTCACTCAGGATGATATTTTCTAGCTCCATCCATTAAGACAACATACTTTTTTTAACAGTAAAACTTGTAAACCCACATTGACTAGAAAATCACGGTATTCTTTGGAAGACACCCTCCTGCTCAGGAATTAGTGTTAATTCAAAATAGAGGTAAAGTTAAATATTTGGAGACATATTAAATATATATGTTTATGTATTCTTATAAAATATCATTAAGTATTTAAAGGAAATGATTGATTTTTTTTATTTTATAACATTTAAAGAAGTATAATACGTAGCAATAATTGCAAAAAGTGCTGCAGAGAAGATAATGGGACCTGGTGATTAAGGCTTTTCCTCTGTGAAGAGATAATTTGATGTAGACTATTACAAACTAAGGATGGATAGCATGGAGAATTTGTTAGGAGCAACCAAAGGAATTCAACTAAAAGACTAGGATATGAAATGAAAATGGGACAGAGATCTAAAAAATAAGAAGAAAGAAAGCAACACGGTACGTGTGCGTATATCCTAAAAGACTAAATTCTCACTCTCATTATTCTCTAAGCCTATCTCCGCCATTATTTCCCTCATTCTTTTAATCCATTGGAAATCTTCTCATTGTTTTCATGAAGTTGGAAGCACTAAACAGAATTACAGAAGGATATTTTCGAGAAATAATGAGCTGATAATTTAGATGACTCTGATCTGGATGTAGGCTCTAGTTTAAAAGGAACAACTAAACCCTTTTCAGATTAAAGGGAGAAAGTTATCCATTTGTATCACACAGAAATTGAGAGCTCTATGAAGGAGTATCATCACAAAATGTCTAGAATTTGATACTGGTTGCTATAAAGATTGAGCACCTATGTCATACATGTTTATTGACAGAAACATAAGAAGTTCTATTAGTCCATTCTTCACTATACAAATTTTGGGATGGGGCTTTGGTTAATGCTCTGATATTCAGGAGGGTTTAGCTGTCTGATCGTAGACATGGTCAGGAAATTGTATGTCTGTGTCCATCTCTATTTCCATAACAAATGCTTTTATTTCACTTAAGAGCTTACTAGCTTCCAAACTCCTTTCTCTTGGGTGTGTATGATAGTGACCAAAGATACAGGAATCCTCATTCTCCTCAAGAGATACAGCTTCAGGTGGTGGGGATGGGGTAGGGGGTGGTAGTGCCTCTAATTCAAACATTTTGGTAAAGACAACCATACTCTTGTTAACCTTAATAACTATAAGATTGATCTTTTATAAAAGTAAAAATTTATTTAGAAACGAAAAACTAGATGTGTTTCCTAGTTTCCTTCAGCCATGGGGACTGTGGGTAAACAGGTCCACAGTTGGAGTCATGACAATATGTGACTGTGTCAGTTGAAATCCCCCAACTATTTCTTGGCACCGTGATAAAATTCTATGGTTTGGATAACCAGAGTTTTATGCATACATATGCAGCCTACCATTTTTCTCCTCTTTATTTCACTGATTGTGAAATTGATATTCCAAGGAAGAAATAGTGTTCTATTTCATCCATTTACATGATGCTGATTTAGTTTCTGATTCTTTATTTTTTATGTATTTTTTTATTTAATATTATTTTTATTACTTATTCACTTTACATTCTGCTCATTGCCCCACCCCCAGTGGTCATCCCTCCCACAATCCTTCCCCATTCTCCTTCTGCTTCTCCTCTGAGTGGATGCGGGACCCCAGGGGGTACTCTCCCCATCTTGGCACTTCAAGTTTTTGTAAGGCTAGACATTTCCTTCCTACTGAGTACAGACAAGGCAGCCCAGCTAGTAGAACACATACTACATACAGGCAACAGTTTTTGGGATAGCCCCTGCTCTGGTTGTTGGTAACAACATGCAAAAGATACAGGGATTCAAAAGTGAAAGAAAACCGAACGAGTAGAGTCCTTGCTGGATTATAGATAACCTCGAAGCTTCTTTCATCCTGGAACAATAGAAGGGCTGAACATATGCAGCCACCTGGAAAAGAACAGCTAAAAGTGAGCTGCTAAGCTATGAGACCCTGTAGATGCTGTCAAAGATCTGGATTACCGGAATTGTAGACAATGAGCTCTGCATATGGTTTCCCCCAGGATTTGACCCAGTGGATGGATGCTTGAGGACTCTGTAAAGCGAAAGGAACACCAGTGGTTGATAATGTCTGCCCAAGCCATTGTTGGAGAACTCATTATGCATCCCTCTTCCCGGCTGGAATTCAACAACTTGTCAGTAGCCAAAATTGCCACTGTGAGACATTTATATGTGAAACAGTAAATGCTCCAATCAGACATTCTTTTTTGTTAATCTGTTAGTATACCAAGACATCATGAGCTTATTCTATGGCCCAGAATTACTTCTTCAGGCTGGCCAGATAACCTGCGGAGGTATATGTGTATGTATGTATGTATGTATGTTTATAATGTGTGTATATATGTGTGTATATTTTACACATGTATATATGTAATATAATATATATATATATATATATATATATATATATATATATAATATATTTAAAGATTATTTTATGTGAGAACATCGCTGCTGTCTTCAGACACACAGGAAGAGGGGAATCAAATGCCATTATCGATGGTTGTGAGTCACCATGTGGTTGCTGGAGAATTGAACTCAGGATATCTGGAAGAGCAGTCAGTGCTCTTGATTGCTGAGCCATCTCTCATCCTGAGGACTTACATTTTTAAAGTTTCTGTCTATGAGTATTTTGCCCACGTGTGTGTGTGTGTGTGTGTGTGTGTGTGTGTGTGTTGTACAGCATATGTACTTAGTACCCCAGAGGCTAAAGAAGGATCCCTAGGTTCTCTGCAAGAAAACCAAGCTCTGGTAAACAGTGGAGCCATCTCTCCAAGGTTAGGATGGCCCTGAAGTGCTTAACACCCAAGCCCTACCAGGAAAACAAACCGTAATGTTCCCTCAAGTCACGGAAATCAGTTGTCACCAACCTGAAATTAAACAGAGCTGCAGCCAACCTAACCCAATTAATTTGTGATTAGAAAAAAAAATCAATGGGCCCAGGCAGCATATCCCTGGAGGCAGCTCTGCACTGAACCTCACAAAACCCGGCAGAAGTGGGGCACCCAGCAGCTCTGACCCAGGCAGTATCTCTGGTAAGGAGACAGCAACACTCACCCAAACAGGGAGTAACTGAGGGCCCCACTGAGACCCAGGGATTTACTCCTGGCCCGGAGCACCGGCTCCTTCCGGTCTGGGTCGGAGCTCCCAGCAGATCCCAGGCGTAGATCTACACCAAATCCCCCGGAACCCAGGGGAAGCAGGGCTCCTAGGAGCTCTAACCCAAGCAGCTTCCTACGCAAGGAGGCAGCAACACTTGCCCCAAACCGGGAGTAACTGGGACCCACCGGGACCCAGGTACTCACTCCTGGCCCCAGCACTGGTTCCTTCCGGTTTGGACCTGAGCGCACAGCAGATCTCGGGCAGCAATATTGCAAACAATCTCACAGAACCCAGAGGAAGCGTAGCTCCAAGGAACTCCAACTCAAGCAGCTCCTTAAGCAAGGAGGCAGCAACACTTGCCCCAAATAGGGAGTAACCGGGACCCACTGGGACCCAAGTACAAACTCCGGGCCCCAGCACTGGTTTCTTCCGGTTTGGGCCTGGGCGCTCAGCAGATCGGGCGGCAACTCTGCGCCCAATCTCACAGAACCCAGAGGAAGCATGGCTCCCAGGAGCTCTAACTCCAGCAGCTTCTTAAGCAAGGAGGCAGCAACACCTGCCCCAAACAGGGAGTAACCAGGGCCCACAGGGATCCAGGAACTCACTCCTGGCCAGAGCACTGATTCCTTCGGTCCGGACCAAAGCACTGAGCAGATCCTGAGCCCTAGCTCGAACCTCAGCAGCGACACCCAACTTAAAACAGTTCTGACACAACCAAGAGAGACAGGAAAGACAGGTTCCAGCCAGAGACAGCACAGGTAGCACCAAGGAGATCCAGATGGCAAAAGGCAAGAGCAAGAATAAAAGGGGCCCAGCAACCCGGGAACACATGTCATCATCAGAACCTAGTTCTCCCACATTATAGTCCTGAACTCCCCATATCACCAGGAAAGCAGAGTCAGACCTAAAATCACTTTTAATGATGATGATGGAGGACTTTAAGAAGGACATAAATACATTCTCAAAGAATCCGAGGAGAACACAGGTAAACAGGTAAAAGCCCTTAAAGAATCACAAGAGAACTACAACCAACAGGTGAAGGATTTATACAAAACCATCCAGGACATAAAAATGGAAATAGAAACAATAAAGAAATCACAAAGGGAGACTACTGTGGAGATAGAAAACCCTAAGAAGAAAATCAGGAGTCACAGACGCAAGCATTACCAACAGAATACAAGAGATAGAAGAGAGAATCTCAGGTGCAGAAGATACCATAGAAAATATTGACACAACTGTCAAGGAAAACGAAAATGCAAAAAACTCTTAACACAAAACATCCAGGAAATCCAGGACAAAATGAGAAGACCAAACCTAAGGATAATAGGTATAGAAGAGAGTGAAGATTCACAACTTAAAGGGCCAGTAAATATCTTCAACAAAATCACAGAAGAAAACTTCCCTAACCTAAGTCACGAGATGCCCATAATCATTCAAGAAGCCTACAGAACACCAAATAGACTAGACCAGAAAAGAAATACCTCGCGTCACATAATAATCAAAACACAAAATGCACAAAACAAAGAAAGAATTTTAAAAGCAGTAAGAGAAAAAGGGCCCAAGTAACATATAAAGGCAGACCTATCAGAATTACACCAGACTTCTCACCAGAGACTATGAAAGCCAGAAGATCCTGGTCAGATGTCATGCAGACCCTA
The DNA here is from genome assembly GCA_021653895.1 of Mastomys natalensis. NCBI lineage: Eukaryota > Metazoa > Chordata > Mammalia > Rodentia > Muridae > Mastomys > Mastomys natalensis. The sequence goes on along the minus strand of JAJTUV010002151.1, from coordinate 81,005 downwards.
AGAGAACACAAATGCCAGCCCAGGCTACTATACCCAGCAAAACTCTCTATTACCATAGATGGAGAAACAAAGATATTCCATGACAAACCCAAATTTACACAATATCTTTCCACAAACCCAGCACTACAAAGAATATAGCAGGAAAGACCCATTACAAGGAGAGCAAATCATACCCTAGAAAGAGCAAGAAAGTAATCCACCTCCAACAAACCCAAAAGAAGATAGCCACACAAACAATGCCTCCCCTTTAGCAAAAATAACAGGAAGCAACAGTCTCCTCCCCTTAATATTCTTAATGTCAATGGACTCAATTCCCCAATAAAAAGACATAGACTAACAGACTGGATACGCAAACAGGATCCGACTTTTTGCTGCATACAGGAAACCCACCTCAGAGACAAGGACAGACACTACCTTAGAGTAAAAGGCTGGAAAAACAATTTTTCAAGCAAATGGTCCTAGGAAACAAGCTGGAGTAGCCATACTAATATCGAATAAAATTGACTTTCAACTTAAAGATATAAAAAAGGATAAGGAAGGTCATTTCATATTGTCAAAGGAAAAGTCAACCAACATGAACTCTCAATTCTGAACATCTATGCACCAATGCAAGAGCACCCACTTTCATAAAAGAAGCCTTACTAAAGCTCAAAGCACATATTGCACCTCACACAATAATTGTGGGAGACTTCAATACCCCACTCTCAGCACTGGACAGATCAGGGAAACGGAAACTAGACAGAAGTACAGTGAAACTAACAGAAGTTTTAAACCAAATGGACTTAACAGATATCTATAGAACATTTCTCCCAAAAACAAAAGAATATACCTTTTTCTCTGCACCACATGGTACCTTCTCCAAAATAGACCATATTATTGGTCACAAGACAGGCCTCAACAGATATAAAAAAATCGAAATAATCACATGCATCCTATCAGATCACCATGGTCTAAAGCTGGTCTTCAATAACAACAAAGACAATGGAAAGCCCACACTCACATGGAAACTGAACAATACTCTACTCGTTGATAATGGGTCAGGGAAGAAATAAAGAAAGAAAATTAAAGACTTTTTAGAATTTAATGAAAATGAAGACACATCATACCAAAACCCTATGAGACACACTGAAGGCAGTGCTAAGAGGAAGCTTATAGCTCTAAGTGCATACAAAAGAAACTGGAGAGAGAACACACTAGCAGCTTGACAACACACCTGAAAGCTCTAGAACAAAAAGAAGCAAAAACCCCCAAAGAGGAGTAGACGGCAGGAAATAATTAAACTCAGGGCTGAAATCAACCAAATAGAAACAAAGAGAACTATACAAAGAATCAATAAAACCAGGAGCTGGTTCTTTGAGAAAATCAACAAAATAGATAAACCCTTGGCCAGACTAATCAGAGGGCAGAGAGACAGTATCCAAATCAATAAAATCCAAACTGAAAAGGGTGACATAACAACAGAAAAACGAGGAAATTCAACAAATCATCAGATCCTACTACAAAGCCTATACTCAACAAAATTGGAAAATCTGGATGAAATGGACAATTTCCTAGACAAGTATCAGTTACCAATGTTAAATCAGGATCAGAATAAACCATCTTAACAGTCCCATAAACTGCGAAAGAAATAGAAGCAGTCATTAAAGGTTCCCCCACCAAAAAAAGTCCAGGTCCAGATGGTTTTAGTGCAGAACTCTATCAAACTTCAAGGAAGATCTAATACCAATTCTCTTCAAACTATTCCACAAAATAGAAACGGAAGGAACACTACCCAATTCATTCTATGAAGCCACAATTACGCTTATACCTAAACCACACAAAGACCCAACAAGAAAAGAGAACTTCAGACCAATCTCCTTATGAATATCGATGCAAAAATACTGAATAAAATTCTCTCGAACCGAATCCAAGAACACATCAAAACACTTATCCACATGATCAAGTAGGCTTTATCCCAGGAATGCAGGGTTGGTTCAATATACGGAAATCCATCAACGTAATCCACTACATAAATAAACTAAAAGAAAAAAACCACATGATCATATCTCTTGACGCTGAGAAAGCATTTGACAAAATTCAACACCCCTTCATGATAAAAGTCTTGGAAAGATCAGGAATTCAAGGCCCATACCTAAACATAGTAAAAGCAATATACAGCAAGCCAGTAGCTAACATCAAACTAAATGGAGAGAAACTTGAAGCAATCCCATTGAAATCAGGGACTAGACAAGGCTGCCCACTCTCCCCCTACCTGTTCAATATAGTTCTGGAAGTCCTAGCCAGAGCAATTAGGCAACAGAAGGAGATCAAAGGGATACAAATTGGAAAGGAAGAAGTCAAGTTTCACTATTTGCAGATGACATGTTAGTATACTTAAGTGACCCCAAAACTTCCACCAGGGAGCTCCTAAACCTGATAAACAACTTTAGCAAGTGGCTGGGTATAAAATTAACTCAAACAAATCAGTAGCATTCCTCTACACAAAGGATAAAACTGGCTGAGAAAGAAATTATGGAAACGACACCATTCACAATAGTCACAAATAGTATAAAATATCTTGGGTGAATCTAACCAAGCAAGTAAAAGACCTGTATGACAAGAACTTCAACACCCTGAAGAAAGAAATCGAAGGAGATCTCAGAAGATGGAAAGATCTCCCATGCTCATGGATTGGAAGGATTAATATAGTAAAAAATGGCTATCTTGCCAAAAGCAATCTACAGATTTAATGCAATCCCTATCAAAAATCCCCACTCAATTCTTTCAGAGATAGAAAGAGCAATCTTAAATTCATTTGGAATAACAAAAAACCCAGGATAGCGAAAACTACACTCAACAATAAAAGAACTTCTGGGGGAATCTCCATACCCGATTTCAAGCTGTACTACAAAGCAATAGTGATAAAAACGGCATGGTATTGGAACAGAGACAGTCAGGAGGATCAATGGAATAGAATAGAGACCCTGAAATGAACCCCATACCTATGGTCACTTGATCTTCGACAAAGGAGCTCAAACTATCCAGTGGAAAAAAGACAGCATTTTCAACAAATGGTGCTGGTCCAACTGGAGGTCAACTTGTAGAAGAATGCAAATTGATCCATACTTATCTCCTTGTACAAAGCTCAATTCCAAGTGGATCAAGGACCTCCACATAAAACCAGCTACACTGAAACTAATAGAAGAGAAAATAGGGGAAAAGCCTTGATCATATGGGCACAGGGGAAAAGTTCCTAAAACAGAACACCAATGGCGTATGCTCTAAGATCAAGAATTGACAAATGGGATCTCATAAAACTGCAAAGCTTCTGTAAAGCAAAGGACACGGTCAACAGGACAAAGCGGGAACCAACAGACTGGGAAAAGATTTTCACCAACCTTACATCTGATAGAGGGCTAATATCCAAGGTATACAAAGAACTGAAGAAACTAGATTCCAGACCATCAAATAACCCTATTAAAAAATGGGGTAGAGAGTTGAACAAAGAACTCTCAACTGAGGAAACTCGAATGATTGAGAAACATCTAAAGAAGTGCTCAGCATCCCTAGTCATCAGGGAAATGCAAATGAAAACAACACTGAGATTCCACCTCACACCAGTCAGATTGGCTAAGATCCAAAACACAGGTGACAGCAGATGTTGGCGAGGATGTGGAGAAAGAGGAACACTCCTCCATTGTTGGGGGGATTGCAAGCTGGTACAACCACTGTGGAAAGCAGTCTGGCGATACCTCAGAAAATTGAACATGGTGTTACCTGAGGACCCAGCTATACCCCTCCTGGGTATATACCCAGAAGATATTTCAACATGCAACAGGGCCACATGCTCCACTATGTTTATAGCGGCCTTATTCATAATAGCCAGAAGCTGGAAAGAACCAGATGTCCTTCAACAGAAGAATGGATACAGAAAATGTGGTACATTTACACAATGGAGTACTACTCAGCCATTAAAAATAATGAGCTCATGAAATTCTTAGACAAATGGATGGAGCTAGAAAATATCATCCTGAGTGAGATGACCCAATCACAAAAGAACACACATGGTATGCACCCACTGATAAGCGGATATTAGCCCCAAAACACACAATACCTAAGATGCAACGCATAAACCTCATGAAACTCAAGAAGAAGGAGGAAGACCAAAGTGAGGGTGTTTTTGTCCTTTTTAGAACGAGTATCAGAAGATTCAACCAGAGCTCCAGGAGCTAAACCTCCAGCCTGAGAACAGACAGGGGCAAGCTGTCCTCTGAGAGGCTCTAACCAGCAGCTGACTCAGACAGATACAGACATCCAGAGCCAAACAGTGGATGGAGCTTGAGGACTCTTAAAGAAGAATAGGTGGAAGGATTGTGGGCCCTAAGGAGATAGGAACTGCACAGCAAGATCAACAGAGTAAATGAACCTGAACCCTTGGAGCTCTCAGAGACTGAATCACCAACCGTGGAGCATACCTAGTCTACACAGATCTACCTCCATGGGCTGAACCTAGGCCTCCCTGCACATATGTTGTAAATGTGCAGCTTGGTTTTCATGTAGGTCTCAAACATCTGGAGTGGGGGCTATCCCAAAACATGCAGCCTGTATATGGAGTACGGTCTTCAAAAAAAAAAACAGTTGTTCAGTTATTCATGGAATATTATTTTTTTTATATCTCTTGTATTCAGTTTGCAACTACCTCAATGAGAATTTTTGTATGTATATTCATGAGGGATATTGGACTATAATTTATATATTTTTGTTGGGTCTACACTTGATTTCACTATTTCAATATTATTTGCTTTGTGAAGGAGCTTATTGTGGTTCTGAATTTTTTTTAAACATAACTCAAAAAGTGTTGCTTGTTTGAAGGCCCTATAGAATTCTTGTATAAGTATATCTGACCCTTGGTATTTTGCTTGTTTGTTTCTTTTCATTTTATTCTGTTTGAATGCTTTTTAAATTTTTTTGATTTGCTGAAAATAAAAAAAAAAAAAGAAAAAAAAAAAAAAAAAGAAAAAAAAATCAGCCTTTAACACACAACAGAGGAAGTTGTGTTACATAACACTGGAAATACCATAGAAATTAGTATATTAAAATATACTTCCATAAATTCTGATATAAAGTGGAAAAATGTTCACTGAAGTAAGCTTCCATGTGTTCAAGATATAGAAATGTGAAAATAATATTTAAAAATACAGGGATAATAAATGAGAAGGAGAAGAGTTAATGTGTTGGGGTCAACAAGATACAGGACAGAGTAGAAGAAAAAAGCCCAACAAATGCAAATATCAGTCAACAGAAATTATATAAAAAGAACCACCCAAACATGTTTGGATATATTTACACATACCATATCCATCTATAAATATTGCATGTATATATATAAAATGTATGAATTAATTATGCTAGTGAAATTTTTGAGTTGGCAAAATATCAGCTCATAAATTCCAAAACAGGAAGTGAATCTAATAATGTCATAATAAAACTGCTAGAAAACGCCAAGTGAAAAATAAGTTCCTAATTTAAGCTTTGGTAGACACGTCATGTAGTAATTGTTCAAATAACTCTGCAACAACTTAAAAGCGAAATGATTTTAAAGACAACATACATTTTTTTTTGCATTTCTAACCAGTTTTTTTAATTTATTTTTAAATTTATTTATTTATTTAAATCACAATCATAATTTACTTATTTACACAGAGGTTATAAACACAAAAAGGCAGGATGTGGGGAAGGGAATGGCACCGGAGCATAGGTGTTCAGGGGGAGTACAGATACCTTTCAGAACAGGGTATCAGCTGGGTGTAGGTTCAGGGGACAGGTCACTATGACTCTGCCTATGATTCACTTGTCCTTATCTAAGTTGGTACTGTCCACCGAGGCTGCCTATTTATAAGACCTATGACTACTTGGGCTGGTAAATTTCCACAGAAGCCGCCTGTTTACAATAGCTTATAGCCTGCTGTTTCAGTGTTTTTCCACAGAGACCCAAGACTTGGTGTTAGCATGCATGTATGTCAGGACTATTGCTGACTTTAGGCCTATGGCTGATTTTAGGCCTTTAGTGTATATGTAGGGCTGCTCCTGACATCTCCTCCCTTCTCTAAGTATAGAAGGGCCTTGGTGATTCTATTCTTGCGACGGCAGGGATAGAGGCCTGACCTCCAATAATTGAAGGGGACCTTGTAATTGCTCAGGTCCTCCTGTCGTTGTCCAGTGAGGCATGAGGGCCATACCCATCCCGATGTCTTTTTCCTGGAGAGGGGATACTTTTGACATCAACCCCTATGCAGTCAGGCTTGTTCCTCAGGGAACCCAGATAGATATTTTAAACTTTTATTTATATTCCCTTGCAGTGCTTAGCCTCGCAGCCTAAGCAAGAATTCAGATCACCAGACTGAGAGGGTTCTGGGTAGCCCCTCTCTGCTTGGTCTAGGGGTGAAAGTCTCTTCTTTTAGGTTGGGTGGAGATGGGTTTGAGGAACACCCTGGATAAAGCTATGGAGTCTCGTGGTCCTCCATAGCTAACTTATGATAATGTATCTAAATAGGTTTTGCTACTGAATTATCTATCTGTTGTATCACAAAGTTAGTCAGCCTATTTAAGGCCCGGGACTAAAAGAAATCAGCAGAGATAACCCAGTTAATGGTACCAAGATGGGAGGAAGTGGGGTTGACAACCACAGAGAGATTGAAAACCAATCCTTGTACCAGCTCTCATATTCCTCTTTCTCTTTCTCTCTCTGTCATTTCTCTGGGCCTTCTCTGACCTTTTTCATGTTCTCTTTAACCATCCCTGTCTTGTCTATGTAAGGGCAACATTCTTTTTTAAGGGCTGTACACAGTCTTTTCTATTGTAGAAGAATAAATCAAGTCCAATAAAGTCCTTTGCAATTTTTGGAGATCAATTCAGACATCGAAACGAGGGATTTCTTCAGATTAATGATGTCAATCTCTAGCTGTTTGGTGTCCTTGTCAATGGCCCATCAAAGGTCTGAGTAGTATAAGTCTGGAGGCCAGCATCAGGATTAGAGCTTCTACCAGCAGACATCACGGGTGTTTCCTTTTTACCTGTTCTCAGGCTGGAGGTCTAGACCCTGGGAGCTCTGGTTGAATCTTTTGATACTCCTTCTAAAAAGGACAAAAGCACCCACACTTTGGTCTTCCTCCTTCTTCTTGAGTTTCATGAGGTCTATGCATTGCGTCTTAGGTATTGTGTGCTTTTGGGCTAATATCCGCTTATCAGTGAGTGCATACCATGTGTGTTCTTTTCTGATTGGGTCATCTCACTCAGGATGATATTTCTAGCTCCATCCATTAAGACAACATACTTTTTTTAACAGTAAAACTTGTAAACCCACATTGACTAGAAAATCACAGTATTCTTTGGAAGACACCCTCCGCTCAGGAATTAGTGTTAATTCAAAATAGAGGTAAAGTTAAATATTTGGAGACATATTAAATATATATGTTTATGTATTCTTATAAAATATCATTAAGTATTTAAAGGAAATGATTGATTTTTTTTATTTTATAACATTTAAAGTAGTATAATACGTAGCAATAATTGCAAAAAGTGCTGCAGAGGAGATAATGGGACCCTGGTGATTAAGGCTTTTCCTCTGTGAAGAGATAATTTGATGTAGACTATACAAACTAAGGATGGATAGCATGGAGGATTTGTTAGGAGCAACCAAAGGAATTCAACTAAAAGACTAGGATATGAAATGAAAATGGGACAGAGATCTAAAAAATAAGAAGAAAGAAAGCAACACGGTATGTGTGCATATATCCTAAAAGACTAAATTCTCACTCTCATTATTCTCTAAGCCTATCTCCGCTATTATTTCCCTCATTCTTTTAATCCATTGGAAATCTTCTCATTGTTTTCATGAAGTTGGAAGCACTAAACAGAATTACAGAAGGATATTTTCGAGAAATAATGAGCTGATAATTTAGATGACTCTGATCTGGATGTAGGCTCTAGTTTAAAAGGAACAACTAAACTCTTTTCAGTTTAAAGGGAGAAAGTTATCTGTTTGTATCACACAGAAATTGAGAGCTCTATGAAGGGGTATCATCACAAAATGTCTAGAATTTGATACTGGTATTGCTATAAAGATTGAGCACCTATGTCATACATGTTTATTGACAGAACCATAAGAAGTTCTATTAGTCCATTCTTCACTATACAAATTTTGGGATGGGGCTTTGGTTAATGCTCTGATATTCAGGAGGGTTTAGCTGTCTGATCCTAGACATGGTCAGGAAAAGGTATGTCTGTGTCTATCTCTATTTCCATAAAAAATTGCTTTTATTTTCACTTAAGAGCTTACTAGCTTCCAAACTCCCTTCTCTTGGGTGTGTGTGATAGTGACCAAAGATACAGGAATCCTCATTCTCCTCAAGAGATACAGCTTCAGGTGGTGGGGGATGGGGTAGGGGGTGGGTAGTGCCTCTAATTCAAACATTTTGGTAAAGACAACCATACTCTTGTTAACCTTAATAACTATAAGATTGATCTTTTATAAAAGTAAAAATTTATTTAGAAATGAAAAGCTAGCTGTGTTTCCTAGGTTCCTTCAGCCATGGGGACTGTGGGTAAATAGGTCCATAGTTGGAGTCATGATAATATGTGACTGTGTCAGTTGAAATCCCCCAACTATTTCTATGGTTTGGATAATCAGAGTTTTATGCATACATATGCAGCCTACCATTTTTCTCCTCATATTTCACTGATTGTAAAATTGATATTCCAAGGAAGAAATAGTGTTCTATTTCATCCATTTACATGATGCTGATTTAGTTTCTGATTCTTTATTTTTTATGTATTTTTTTATTTAATATTATTTTTATTACTTATTCACTTTACATTCTGCTCATTGCCCAACTCCCAGTGGTCATCCCTCCCACAATCCTTCCCCATTCTCCTTCCTCTTCTCCTCTGAGTGGATGCGGGACCCCAGGGGGTACTCTCCCCATCTTGGCACTTCAAGTTTTTGTAAGGCTAGACATTTCCTCTCCTACTGAGTACAGACAAGGCAGCCCAGCTAGTAGAACATATACTACATACAGGCAACAGTTTTTGGGATAGCCCTGCTCTGGTTGTTCAGGACTCAACATGAAGACCAAACTGCACATCTGCTACATGTGAGCCTGGAGGCCTAGGTCCATCTTGTGTTTGTTCTTTGGCTGGTGGTTCATACTCTGAGAGCTGCAAGGGTCCAGGTTAGTTGACTCTGTTGGTCTTCCTGTGGAGTTCCTATCCCCTTCAGAACCTTCAATCCTTCCTCCCATTCTTCCACAAGAATTCCCAAGCTCCATCTACTGTTTGACTGTGAGTGTCTATATCTTTCTGAATCAGCTGCTGGGTGGACCCTTTCAGAAGACAACATGCTCCTGTCTGCAAATATAACATTAAGTGTGAGGGATTGGTCCTTGCCCATGGGATGGGTATCAAGTTGGGCTGCTTATTAGTTGGCTGTTGGTTCAGTCTCTGTTTCCTCCCCTGTGCCTGAATTACTTGGAGACAGGATACATTGGGATCTCTAAGCTATCTAAGCAACCAGCAGCAGTACCCTAAGCAAATCTCCTTCCCCAATTGGGCTAAATTCTTAGCATAAGCTATCAAGAAATAATGTTGTAGGTATATTATCTTCTGAGAACTCATAAAAAATGACTATAAAATAACTTTTTTTTTTCCAACTCACAATGTCTTACATTTTAAAAATTGAAGACCAAACCCTTTTGAGGTGAGAAGTTTGGGCTAAGAGGACAATTTGGATAAGAGATGCTGTGATGCTTCCAATCATTTCTTCCACAAACCCTGAGATTTTGTTATTACTTATATATAATCATTTGAGTCTCTAGCCCTGACATTAGGATTTCCTAAGGAGTCCCAGTATCCTTTATTCAAATGGAAACATAATAAGCCTTTTCTGCCTTTGACAAGATCATAAAACTCTAAAGTCCAGAGACACATTACTTAAGGTCAAGTCCGGGTAGCAATTGTGTGTGTGTGTGTGTGTGTTAATTCATTTGTTTAAATAAAATGAACGAGTATCTATTGTATCTAAGAGCTCTTCTGTATTTATTTTCTTGTTAGAGTTTGAAATCAAATGTCCTTCAAAATTTTCATGAGCTTAGTTCCCAGTGGTAGGTACAATAATTAAGAGAACATGAGATTATGAGGGTTCTGATATGATACATGAATTAATCTCTTGATAGATTCATACATAATCTAATGCTTTATTTAACTATTGGTAGAGCCTAGAAGGTAGCAAGTCCCCTGGACATGTCCTAGAGGGGGTTTATCTTACCTTTCCTATCTCATTTCTGCATCTTGGCCACCACCAGGCTCTTCTGCCATGATGCTGTGTTTCACCACAGTTTCATAAATAATAGAACTCAGATGACTATGTACTAAAACCCCTTTAAACCATAGGCCAAAATGCACCTTTCCTTGTTCGAGTTTTCTTGGATATTTTTCATGGTAATGGAAAGGTTAATACATTAAGAACTGAGAAACTGAGGTGTTAAACATTAAGTAATTAGAAGAACTTTTATATTCTACCATTGATTTAGTTTCATTCCCTTGCTGAACTGGAGTTAAAATGAGAGAAATAACCTTGGACTTTCAGATGGGAGCAAATCACGGCTCCCAAAGGATAGATCAGCACAGCTCTAACCGTGCTGAGAGAAACTCCCAGAATTCCCTCCAGTCACACACTCTGTGTGACTGTTCACAGTGATAGGTGAAAGTGGTCTCCACATACCAGTGAATCATCTAACCATCTTAGCTGGGGTACAATTTACATTAAATAATAGAATAAGTGTCAGTCAGAAAATCTTTGTGGTTTTGTTTTTGTTTCTACTTTAAACTCACAAGTGACATCAGAGAAGAGAATGAGAAAAACATACAATTTAGCTCAGATTTCTGGGTATGAGGGTTAACTCTCTTCGCTGTTTCTTTTTCCTAAATTTGTATTTATTACTAAAATTAGGGAAAGGTAGACATGTTGTCTCAGAGGGAGTTTCAAGTTACCAGGGATAATTGTTTCATGGAAAGAAAACTCTGCCAAAACGGTATTTGTGTGGTATTCTAAAATGATCACCGACATTTGAGAAAAGTAATCAAGCACAGCCTCCCAAATTTTCAAGAGAAATAAAAGGACATTAATTATATCAAAATCTTTTGGACTACATTTTCAAACTGTACCCACTGACTATATTTCAATTGATGAGATAGCTGGAGCTCATGCTATGAAATGTTAGTGTTGTGTCTACGTAGATATTATTAGAGCTATTTCTTTTACAGACACCAAAATGAGACCAGCTGACATTCCAAGGAAATGAAAAGCTACTTGCTTGATGAATTGCAAACCATCAGGTGAATAGAACACCTAACTCCACTTTTCTACCAAGTCATCCTTCCGGACTCTTGGCATGTACCATAGAAAACTATCTGAAAAACTGCCACCAGGCCCTTCTAAACATTCAAGAAAATGCTATTATCAGTGAGCTCATTATGGCAGCTGATACTGTAACAGATTTTATGATATCTATTAAATCAAAACTCGATAACTTCAAAAGTACTCCAAGGAATATTTTCTTATGTCTGTGTGGAATTCTTAACACCTTATTTCACAGATATTGATGATCCTTTGAAATTGAACATCCATTAGGGAAAGGTATAAAAATGAGCTACCTAAGAAGTGTGTGCATGCATAGGGGTTGATGTCAAAAGTATCCCCTCTCCAGGAAAAAGACATCGGGATGGGTATGGCCCTCATGCCTCACTGGACATACGACAGGAGGACCGGAGCCATTACTAGGTCCCCTTAATTATTGGAGGTCAGGTTCTATCCCTGCCTTTGCAAGATTAGAATTGCCAAAGCCCTTCTGTACTTAGAGAAGGGAGGAGATGTCAGGGCAGCCCTGCATATACACTGAAGGCCTAAAATCAGCCATAGGCCTAAAACCAGCAATAGGCCTGTCATATATACATGCTAACACAAAGTCTTGGGTCTCTGTGGAAAAACACTGAAACAGAAGGCTATAAGCTATTGTAAACAGGCAGCTTCTGTGGAAATTTACCAGCCCAAGTAGTCATGGGTCTTATAAATAGCAGCCTCAGTGGACAGTACCAACTTAGATAAGGACAAGTGAGTCATAGGTAGAGTCATAGTGACCTGTCCCCTGAACCTTCACCCAGCTGATACCCTCTCTGAATGGTATCTGTTCTCCCCTGAACACCTATGCTCCGGTGTCATTCCTTTCCCTACATCCTGCCTTTTTGTGTTTATAACCCCTGTGTGAATAAGTAAATTATGATGTGATTTAAAAAATAAAAATAAAAAAAAAAAAGAAGTGTGTGCATGCACAAATACACACACGCAGACACACACACACACAAATGTTTACATTGATGAATCTGGCTTATGAAGTATTTTAAGCCTGAGTTCAGAAATCGTAGTCTAGTCACTTCCAATTTCTTGGATTCCAGATAGCAACTTTTGAATGAAGCCATTTGCTCCTTGATTCCTTGGACATTAACCAGTCATAAATAGAATGTGAGTCCATCCCCACACATTTCTCCTAAATGTGTTGAGAAATTGCCAGACACCATTATCCCATAGAGGACCAATTCTCATCTCAGCTCTATCTGATTCTATTTTCTCCCTGCAAAGGAATCCAGGTTCTGACAATGTAAATTTCCTGTCAATGCAGGTTAAAATCAAAACTGCCTGAGAGAATGAAGGGACATGAACTCATGTGAGAGAAGTATTAGAAACAGAGTGAGCCAGTCCCACCATACATAAGACTGTTCATGTCAACTCTTCAGTTGCGAGTGGTAGAGAAGACAGTTTCAAATATCTTAGGCAAATGAGGAACATGAATCCCAGACTCAGCAATCAGAAGTATGTGAATCTATTTAAACAAACAGAGGAACAGGACGAGATCCACCTGCGATGTTTCTGCTCTAATCTTTGTTGTTCCAGTTGAGGTTTGCTTCCACACTTCCAGAGCAAGGCCCAAAAGGAAAAAAAAAAAAAAAAAAAAAGACTGACTCCAGTAAAAGTCCTAGAATGAATTTTTAATGAAAAATGTAAAAATAAATACATAGTTTGATGCAGATACTTGCTATGGTTATGTTAATCTCCATAGGGAAGATGTGATTTTTTTAAGTCATTCAATAATTTTAGGACCAAGTGTAACATCAGTTCTAAGCACAGATGCCATGCCAGGGTCAGGTCACCATGATCACACACACACAAAATACACCAACCACATGCACATACACATTCAGCACACATCCACACATGCATATAGCACATACACACACCCCAAAACATACACAACATACACACACATACTACATACACATACATATATACATACTCTAATAAGTAAGAAAAGTATTAAAACATGGAAGGTAAACACAATAACTAAAGAAATACTAAGAGAAGTACTAAAAGAAGTACAAACATTTTTCAAAGTACTATGGGAAGGTAAACACAATAACTAAGAAGAAGTACTAAGAATACTAAAAAGTACTAAAATTCTTTCAAAGTTTCTTCCATCTAGATATATATGATCTCAGAAACTTTATGAAATATTATAACTATATAAACATACCAGGGCTTCATTGTTTTAAAATTCTGAAAGATTGGATCCAAGGCTATGAACTGGAGGTTGGAACTCTGCAAATGCTCTTGAGATAGATGATTCACTCAGTCCTAGATCACCAAGTGGTGTCAGTGAATTCATTTGTGAAACGAGTATGGTAAATAATTTAGCCATTCTCAATCTTTCCCAGCTGCGAACCACTTACCACCCAGAACCCTAGAGCCCACGTGTGCGCCCACTCACACTTCATCTGCACCCGACATGCCTCCTCCATTGATCCTGCTTCAGTAGGGGGCCACTCAAGAGAATCTTCTCTTCAAAAAATTCTAACTAGGACTCCTAGTTCTGCCCTACTTACAACGATGTGCTCGCCATGGTTACCAGTGTTCCTTAGAGTTCATTTTTCAAGTCCATGATTAATGTAAAAATTCATCTTAGCTATATATTAAAATACAATTTGTCCAATACAGCAAACACTTTCCTCTTCTTTTCCTTTCCACATCGCCACTCTCCCTGAAGATCACCACAGACCTTAGCACTACATGGCACTTCACTGCCTTTAAAATAATACATCATGTGTACACACCTATCATGGTAGAGTCTCCTTTCTTTCTCATTGCTGTCTGGGACCACTCGTCAGCACATGACGACTGATTCTTCTACCCCATTAGTGTCCATTCTCTTACCATATATTTATGTCCTTCTTCCAAATTAGATCGCAGAGTCAGGAAGGTCCATTACTCTATGCTCAGTATTTATTTAGATATTGTTTGTTTGTTTCTTCCAGCTCCTCCCTTAGTTTGCATTCAAGTAGCCATGATTTGTTTGAGAAAAATCTCAACATATAAGACTTATTATGCTATTTCTGTTCTCAAAATCCTCTCCCTTCTCCTGTGAAGAGTCCTCTCTATGCCCTAAAACACTGTCACACACGTTCATTTTGGCTCATCCCCCTCATGTTTTACTCTCCCCACTTGATTGATCTTGAGTAGCCTTCAAAAAGTCAAGACTCTTCCTGCTTCTGGATCCTTGTATTTATGGCTTCCCTTAGCTAGAATGTTCACCTTCCAGATGTCAGCCACTATCTCTTTGTCATTTCATTTAGTTTTTCACTTTATTCAGATCAACTTTCTCCACTCTTAGCTGTCTTATATAACTTATTAAGATACCTATCGAAAGCTCTGGTATCTTTTCTAAAAGCATCTGTCATCACCTAAAACAATATATTTGACACACTTATGGTAACACGTAATCTGTGTCTATTTCCCAGTAGATCTAAGTTCTGTAGTGTCACAGAACTTATTTCCTTTGCTTCTCCATTTCAAACCCAGACTACTGATGCCATTCAATAAATATTTGTGGACAAAATAAACAAACGACACTAGTTTATTTTAGAATTGCAACTTTTGAGCCACTCAGTTCAAATGAGCTTTGGGAATATCTGAACATTATGTCAATTTATATAAAGAATTCAATGTCCTAGTGTTACTAATAACTATTATAAAACTTAACTAAAGTTTTTAATTCTCTTAACCTCTTATTCACACACAAACACACACACACACATTACTACTACTACTATCACTACCATACTATGACCCACAATTACCTCTCCATAGTAGACCGCCCTGCTATTTTACTGTATATATATATATATATATATATATATATATATATATATATAGAGAGAGAGAGAGAGAGAGAGAGAGAGAGAGAGAGAGAGAGAGAGAGAAAGGAAATCTAGTATATTCTATTACAAAAGCTCCATCCATACTTTTCCAGTTCCTTGAGTTACAAGAGAAAGGCTTATTTCCTCTTCATTAAGGCAATCCTCCATTTTGTTAGACTCTATTTTCTTCTCCCTTCTATAGAATCTATCTCCTTCTTAATCTTCAAACATGTTCATGACCAATCCCACCTTAAAACAAAATGGGAATATCTCTCCCAGCAGTATAGCCCTATAATCTGAAGTTTTCTAATTGAGTAAGTCTGGAGTAGATCTGGAGGCTTTTTATTTCAGAGTTCCTCAGGTGATTCTGATATATGATCAAGTTTAAGAACCACTAGAGATGGTGGTGTTTGTTGCATATGCACTTTGTACCAGTTTAGTACTACTGCAGCGAATGTACCAATGAACATGAATACAGGTGACATGGTTTTTCCAAAACAACATTCCTGTCAGTTAAGAGCTCTGAGTAGTAAATGGCAGAGCACCTGGTACTCACAGGCGTATAGTGATGAATGCCTCTAAGTATCAAAGCGTCTATTGAAATGACTCAAAGTCATTCTTTCAGCCTACTGACTGAGGATTTGTGACTTACTTTTGAAAGAGGCTACACAGATGCTCAGCCAAGGCGGCAGTGCTGAGTCTCTCTAATCAAGGGTTCAGCCAGCTCTGTCTCTGATGAATCAGGGTCACAGGCACACTCATCCCACAACAAGGTCAAGCATCTAGCTCTCAACCCAAAATAGCTGAGTTTTAATCTTGGCTCTGTCACTTGCTTGGTTTGTGAACTGGATCAGGCCTTTTGATTCTAAAGACTCCATCTCTAGTTTTAATTCTAGAGGAAAAATAAATGTATAATAAAGTTTTTTGTCATAACCATTTCAAAGCCTTAGTTAAAAAGCCAAATCAAATTATGCATACAAAGCATTGAGCACATTTCTTGGCCCAAAGTAAACATGATTATACACCAGTTACTATGAATTTCTCAGGGTAAAACTGGAAATTCTACCAAAGGATGGTGACTTTTCTGTCTGTGCCTTATAGCTCATTTGTCAGTCAGAGGAAGTCAAAACTAAAATTGAAGAATATCTTGAGCATAATAATGTCACCAAGGACTGTACATCAGTCCTCTAGGCGATTCTAAATCTAGCTAAGTTGAAAATGAAGATTGATCATCATACAAAGTAACAGCAGCTACCTGGTCATGTAGGGTGCAAGGCTTCCATTAATGAATTAAGTGGAAATTATAGAGTTAATTAATAAATATAATATCAAGTTCTTAAAAAATAAATAGAACTCTAGAAACTGTAAAGTGGGAGTATAAGAAGCATAAAGCAAAGCTTTAGACATGGAGGGACCTGCCCTATATTAATATTTACCTTTTGATTATTTTAAGTTTTATAACTTTGGCATAGTTGGAACTGGTAATTTGAGGTTTGCATTCTGTATGTGGTCCATCAATTTTATTTTAGTTCCCAATAGTCCATTAATGACTTGGGGTGAGCAATGGTAGCTCTTGACATCTTTGTGTCTAGAGGACAGAGCTGACCTGGATGGGTTTAATTTCCGGTGCTTTGTGAGCTAGTTGTGAAAGCATTTGCATCCAGTGAATTATTAATTGCAGTGTTTTTGCAGCAGGTTTATCATTTAAATGAATAAGTTCATCTCTTAGTGTCTGTTACTGAAGAATTCTGCATGCCACCATCCATAAGCATAAGCACAAATCTCTAGGGAGGGCAGATGTACTAAAACCCACAGGGAGAAATATAATTGAAAGGCATCTTTACTGTGATGGCAAAGCCACTGAAGGCTGAAGTTCAAATTGCAAGAAGCTTAAAATACCAACACTTAGTTAAACCACTGGGACTGGGGCCCGACGAGAAACTTGGAGAACATGTTTCTCAGTATTTACTTTTTTATGTCAGAAAAACTTTTTATTCCCTTGTTTTGTGGGGTAAACTTATACCCCATTGGGTCTATAACTAGGCTTACAAAGAGAGAAATGTCTGCCGACTGCTCCTACGAAGGTTAGTATTATAAACATTTCGTTTTCACAGCACAGTCCCAGCAATAACTGTACTGTTTACCAAGAACACAGAGTTCAGGGACCTGGGTGTTCTTTTCTAAAATGTTTAGGAAAGGACTGAGCATTGGAATATAGAAGTTTTAAACTTTCCTGCAATATATATATATATATATATATATATATATATATATATTATATTATATAATAAATCCAGTTGAACTGTGACTTCTGCTCCTTAGTTCACATTTCTGATTTCTTCTCTATTTTTAAAAGCACAGTAAAGTACTGACTTTTTCCCGAGTTTTAAAATCCTTATTTATAAGTGTTATTTTTGTGTTAAATTGGAGACCTTCCATCTAGCCATACTTCTTACTCAGTGCCTCATACTTCATATAATACATGATGTGCACACACAAAACACATACGAGCATACAGACACACACACACACAATATATATATACATACATATATATACATACACATATGTATGTATATACATACATATACATACACACATACATACATACATACATACCATGTATATATATGGCTGGTAAAACATCTTTCCAGGGAAGGGGTAAGCCCTGTTTGTAGTATTTTGTTTGTTGGTTGGTTGATTTTTTTAATGGTTCATATGTGTCTAGCCTGCTAACTCTAGAACTGTATGCACCCTAGGAATGTTGTGAATGTAGCTCAAAATGAGTTTGTAAACAGGCTTAAAACATTATAAGATTTACTTGTGTGTTGATTTGCTTGTTCTAAGTTGATTGCAAGATTCTTAAACTCAAACCTTGCAGATGACAAAGGCCTATCACAAGATCAAAGGATGGCATGACCGTATGAGGCTGATATTAGGCTAATAACTAAAATCAGCTCTCATCAAGGTCATGTTCTAAAAGTCCTTTTCTGTGCCAACTAATTTAAACATCTCTACCTTCTCCTTTATCAGATTCAGCATCTCAAGTAGTATGTTGAGGTCCTTGATCCACTTGGAATTGACTGTGTGTGCCGAGAGATAAGGAGCAAACCTAATTCTTTTACTTGTATCTGTCAAGTCTGACCAGCACTAATTTTTAAAGATACTGTCTTTTCCTCCAGTGTTATTGGCATCTTTTTCAAAAATCAAGTGGCTATAGAAGTGTAGATTTATAGGTGGATCCTCAGTTCTATTCCATTGATCAATGGGTCTGTTTTGATAGCGGTAGCATACTGTTTTTATTGCTTTAGCTCTGTAGTAGATCTTGAAGTTTGGGATGGCGGTAACTCTGGTAATTTTTATTTAATTGTTCTGAATACTTTTGGCTGTCCTGGCTTGTTCACATTTCCATATGAAATGTAATATTTGTTTTCAATTTATGTGAATAACTGTATTGTAATTTTGATCATTATTGCATTAAATCTATGGATTGTTTTGGTAGAATAGACATTTTCACAAAATTAATAATACCAATCCATGAGTATGGGAGGTCTATCCATGTTTTGCTATCTTCTTTGATTTCTTTTTTTAATGTCGTAATGTTTTCATTATGTAATTCTTTAACTTCTTTGGTTAGATTTATTTCAAGTTTCTTTGGAGGCTATTGTGGAAGTCATTGTTTCCCCATTTCTTTCTCAGAGTGTTCATTGTTTGCATATAGGAAACCTACTATTTTTTACGTATCCCACTGTTTCCTGGATGTGTTTATAAGTTGCAGGAACTTTCAGGTGGGGTCCTTAGGGTCTTATATGTATAGAGTCATATCATCCACATATAAGGATACTCTTTGAATTCTTATTGTAATGTTTTAGTCACGTATTACCTCTTTTACTTGTCTCATTAGGTTTGGTAAAGCATGCTATTATCCAAGTTATTCTAGATACTTGTGTGTGTTGTGTGTGTATGTGTGTGTGTGTGGTAGGGCGGGGGGCCTACGGGGCAAGAAGGCAAACTCAGTTCAGCATGTCTTAGCGGATGCTGGATCAAAACTTCTGGAGTCTGACTCCAGGCCAGTTTGTTTTAGGTATATTTAAATGCAGTACAATTTGGTATGCAAAGTTTTCTGGTAACCATTATTCCAATCCACGTGCACAATAAAGCTTAAGGCATGACTACATCAAAACTCGTTTGCAAAATGCATGATCTCTACCATTAAGATAGGCTGTATAGCTAAAGTGCCTAGGATCTGCTGGGTTCGATGACAGAGATAGCATAAAGGTCAGCAGGCTAAAGAGTACACGTGGCATCTCCCTTAATGATGGGTTCCATTAACTGGAAACAAAGCTAAAGGTAAATGGGTAGAGAGGAAGAAGCTGGGTTTAACATTCTAGGGAATTTGGATGATGTCTGGTTCTATAGATAGCAGATGTTGTCAGGTCTTTAACAACACCCACTTACAGCCTTCTAGGTTAAAGAACAATTTCCTCCATTGAGGACACAACCCTACCTAATTAACATGTCTGGTTTCCCCCAATGCTTATCTGTGAGCACTTTGTGCCTCGAAGGCATGAGGATCATAATGTAAAGGTTTACCTAGGCTATGGAGCAAATTTAAGGCCATCCGGGAAACTTAGTGAGACCCTGTTCCAAATGAAAACAAAACCAGAAAGAATAACAGAAGCGAGGTAGGGCTGGAAAGACGGCTCAGTGGGTAATTTGCTTGCTGCTTAAACATGAGGAACTGGGTTTGAATTCTTGGTGACCACATTAAAAACAAACAAACAAACAAAAAACAAAACAACAACAACAAAAATCCCAGCAAGACAGCACATACTTGTAGCCCCAGTGCTAACCAGCTGTCTGACCAATCAGTATAAAGACTCATTGGGAGAATCAGTATCCAAAAGTAAACTAGAAAGTGATAGAAGGCACTGGTCTTTTCTTCTAGTCTTAGCAAGTGAACACACATAGCAAATATATTTAAAGGAGGCTAAGAATAAAGCTTATATGTATGAAGCCCTAGCTTCAAGTCTCCAGTGCCATGGATACACAGACACACAACACACACACATACACACACACACACACCCCAGTAGTAATTTAAAAATAACAGACTAAAATTATACAGTATATTTGACTATGTTTTTTCTATATTCTGATCCTCACTCAGAACACTTAATGACCAGCACTGCATGAACTGAAAACACAGACTTACAGACAGACAGACAGACAGACAGACACACACACACACAGAGAGAGTTAAATTATTGGGCATCACTGTATGTGGTAGCGCCATTTTGCTAATATCAGTTCCATTAAAAATCAGTTACATTATTTGGTATACAGCTAGGATGGGGTCAAGTCGATGTGAAATCTTATTTGAAGATATCCATGCTTGCCTGTTCAGCAAAGTGTGGCATGTGAGAGAAGTATAGCAACATTGCCTGCCATATTGCCTGACAAGCCAGCTTTAATCTGAAAACTTAGGCGATACAAACTTGCTCAGAGTTCCTGAGAACCTATGGCACCACAAAGAGCTAAAGTAAAGAGTTATCAAATAGGTCACACAAGCCTTTATTCGAATTGTTACATGTAATTCAAAAGAACAATTCACATGGGACATTGAAACAACAGATTCAACTGTGGACACAGTTGTTGTTATGAGTACCCCCAAAACTTCTGGTATCTGAAAAGACCAGCAATCAATCCAGTTTATAGGTGGTAAGTAAGTGGCAATTCCGAAGCATGACATGGATACAGAGGAGCCCACTTTAAGCCTTAGTGCATATTTTTCACATATCTTTAGGTAGAGTGATACTTATCAGTCACATGTTGGACAAGAAGGCAGAGAGAAAGCAAAGAAATCTAAGAGTGTCTCTCTGGAACCATATGGCCTTATTTGACTGTCTTTTGCTATAACCCAGAGACTTCGGGATTTCGTTGGATAATAACAGGGGCTGATAGCTAAAGGATAATGGATGTGGTGGTCTGAATATGCTTGGGTCAAGGAGTGGCACTATTAGGAGGTGTGGTCTTGTTGGAGGAAGTGTGTCGTTGTGGGAGGGCTTTGAGAGAGCTCCTTCCTAGCTTCCTGAGGATCCTCCCTGCTTTCTGATAAAGATGTGGAACACTCAGTTTCTCCAGTGTCATGCCTGCCTGGATGCTGCCATGCTTCCTGCCTTGATGATAATGGACTGAATGAACCTCTAAACCTTAAGCCAGCCCCAATTAAATGTCGTCCTTTATAAGAGTTGGCATGGTTATGGTGTCTCCTCCTATCAATAGAAATTCTTAGATATTGACTTATGGCATATTGGTTTTTCTGTAATTCAGTGTTTGTTCCCATTGGTTGTTTTAAATCCTTTGTTATGCCTGTAAATGATTAAGGCATGTATTAAAAGGTTCACATTAGAATATTCTGAATTATCAATGTAAGTTCTGCTTTTTAAACCTTGAGGCAAAAAAAAAAAAAATATGAGGCATAGGCAATACGGTGATGTTGAATGAGACAGCATACAATAATGATCACTTTGCAACCTTTGGGAGTGGTACATGATCACCTGCACTACTGCCCTGATGGAAATCACACAACACAATTGCTAATGCCAGCATGCATTCCCATCTCTTCAAACATCACTCTTCTGTAAGTGTTGGAAATTTCATACTCTTCTCTCATTTATGTTGGCCCAAACATGTCATGGTTAAAGAGACCTGTCCAGGGCCCTACCCAACCTTCAGTAGCTTCTCCTGGGTGATAATGACTTCAGGAAGAGACTATGTGATTCATACAGTCATCGAATCCCTCTGCAGAAGGCAAACTATACTCAAACTGTATACACAACCTGGATCCCAGATGACATTAGTTGTCAAGTATATGCATCCAACTCACACCTCACTGTATGAGGTTTGATGTATCTGAAACAAGCCCATATTCCAAGTATGAAATATCTGGGGATATATGCTCATGTGAATGCATGAACAGAGCTTGTCTATCTGAATGTCTCTCTTCATTCTTAGACTGTAAGTTCTTTGGATTCGATGTCCATGGTTTATTATTGTCATTATATTCAGGGCTTAATAAATCAGGCATTTGGTAGGTGATCAATATGCATTTGTAGAATTAATTAATGAACTTGGCTCACATCAGAATATTACTTAAGCTTGTTAGCTCTAAGTGACTTCCTTGTTATGTATTATTTTTAGACATTTATAGGAGCCTCACAAATGACTCTAAAACTATTCCAGCTATGGTATCCCTTCTGCTGTTCAAGCCTAGATTTCCTGCTTTGTTGATGTAAATAATCCCTTTGATGTTGCACTCTGTGAGAGAATCTGACAGCAGAATTTCTTAGACAATAAAATGCTGCAGAGTTCCAGTGTCTTTGTGATGCACCTACAAAATATCTGGCTACATGGGGGTCGATAGTTACACCCTCTACCTAGAACCAACACACTCTAAGAATCTCTCCTCACAGGAGACTTCTTTCCATTCATGGTGTCTCTTCTGCCTCTTTAATCCAGAAGGCTAGCTTTGATCCTCACTCTAACTCCCTCTATAACTGTTCAGTCATATCTTTCATCTCTGAATTCTATAAAAGTCAATGCCTGGAAGCTTCTTGGACTCCCATGGACATCAATGAATATGAATAGATACTTCGAAAGAAAATGGATTAAAGGCACATTCTCTCTCAAACGAGACTGATTCAATCAAGTCTCCACTGACCCCACTCACCCATTCTATATTGAAATACATACAGCTTGCTTTAGACATTCTATTTAAATTCATGTAGTTTTTAGTTTGTTTTATGTGTAGGAGTATGTTATCTGCATGCGTGCTTGTATGTTTGTGCACCATTTGTGTGCCTGATACCGGTGGAGGTCAGAAGAAGGCATTGGATCACCTGGAATGGTAGTGATGGATACTTTTGAATCACTGTGTATATACTGAGAACCTAACCCAGGTTTTCTGCAAGAACACTAAGTGCTCTTAACCACTAAATCATTGGTTCAGTCCCTTTTGGGTATATTTAGAGAAGCTTCTGCAGATGTGGGATTTGTTTCCCTATTGATAAGTAGACAAATTGATAACGTTTATTCTTCTCAGAGAAATGTCTCTAAATCTCTCTGTGGTACTGTTAACAGGTAATCTTAACAACTTAGTACATTGTACATCCCTAATGAATAGATTCTCGTGGTCAGCCTCTCAGAGTCTCAGGCTAAGTTGGTCATGCACACTCATAACAAGAAGTGCTTATACCTAGAGCTTCCAAAGCATCAAATGCACAAAAGAGATGAACTTTCTTGTCCTGAGCCATCAGAAATCAGAATGATACCTTATAATATGAGGTTTTCCAAAGTAAGAATCAATAGATTCTTTTTTTTTTCAACCTTATTGCTTAGCATGGTAGCTTCTATGTATATTATTATTAGGGGTATGGAATGTGGGAAAAATGAGCAATGCCCCTTTTTCATCTATCACACAATGTGATATACATGTAGAACATCTATAAGAATAACTTAAGAAAACTAAATGGGCTGTTTCTTCATATGGGTCACACTTGTACCCTACCTTCTGTGTCCTTCTCTCCTGCTCATTGACCTGACCACCAGCTTTATCACACTAAGAATGAGCCTCTGTATCAACCATGAATCTGGATGATTCATACTTTACTGTTTCAAGACATATTCCAAAGCTTTAGCAATCAAACATGAAGTCCTGGTTGATAGACTGAGAGACTAATGATGCAGAAAAAAATTTCAAAAGGAAACCTCTCACATGTAGAGTGGATGGATCTTCAACAAAGGTAGTAATATCATTTAACATGAAAAGAGTAATCTCATAAATAATGTTGGAACACTGTTCAGATTTTGATTTGAATGTAAAAACAAGAGCAATAAAAGCTAAAATCATGCAAGTGGTACCTCACCAAACTTTAATATCTTTGTATGTCAAATAACACTATTAATGTTTTTTAAAATAAATAACCTTTAGAATGAGAGAAAACACACACTAATCCAAAACCTGGCATTTAAGCTCAACAACAAATCAAATGCAAATAGATAATTGAATATAAATTTCTTCAAAGATGATCTACAATAAACAACAAATATATTCTAAAATCTAACATCACAAATAATCAGAGAAATACAAATCAAAGCTGCAAGTTATTATCAACTCATTTGCATTAGAAACACTAATATATGTAAGTCTAGGGGTATAGACAACCTGAAAACCTCACACACAGATATAACATAATATAATTACTGTGGAAACAAGTGTAAAGAATCTTCAAATATAGTACTGCTATATGGTCCCAAAGAATGATTTTTTCACATATGTTTTTAAGAGGTAAAGGCAGGATCTCAAAGAAATACTTGCACAGTGCATTGATAGCATTAACAGTCACAATGGCTGCTATATAGAAGGAACATATATATCCTTTGTCAAACAAAAAAATAAACTAAATGCTATACTATGTACAGATCATGAAAATTTATCCAATCTTCCAGAAAAGGGAGCTCCTGTCATATGATACATTTAAATGATCCTTGATGGGTAATACGCCAATCAGAAAAGAAAGTCTGCAGAATGCCACTTATAGGAGGCACCTAAAGTTGTCAAGCTTAGAGAAACAACAAGTAACGTGGTAGTTATATGGGTCTATTAAAAAAGGGAAATTTTTCCTGGGCGGGGGTTGAGGGGGAATGGGGTAAGAGGATAACATCTGAAATGTAAATATAATATCCAATAAAAAATGTCAAAAAAAATTAAGAAAAAAAGGGGAAACTTTGTTTAATGGGTATGAAATTTCAAATTTGTAAAATAAAAATTTTCTGGCTTCAGTGTGCATATATTGAACATCCAAATTAGAAACTTAAAATAGTTAATGTGGTAAGATTTATGGTATGACTTCTTAACCACAATTAATCAGTCAACAAAATATGGACATACTAAGAAAATGAGCAGAGGAAAGTCAAATCCCTAGACAGGCCATGGATATGAAGGACCACATAGAGGTACCATAAGCCTGAGGTAAGAATGCCTTGAGTCCCCCTAAATGACTTGGGTTTGTAGTGTGCTGAAGAAACTTTTCTAATTTTCTAGTTTTGCCTCAGGCAAGCCTTAAGCCTTGTTTTGCTGCTTTGGGGAGGATTCAGTACTCTCGAGTAAGGGCTTCATACACTTCCAGTGCCCTAGTCCATTCAGCAAAGATTTCCTGAGGCTTTACTGAACCAGCCAATATTCTCAGCCCTGAGGACCCATAGAGACAAGACCTAACCCTTAAGAAGAGATCCTTGCCATCAAAGATTTCCTAAGAAGTTTGTGAAATACATCCCTACCTGACACAAGAGACTGGTGACCTGAACAGCTGAGGAATAAAATAGTAGTACAGTTTCAATGCTAACATGACGGGCATCCCGAAATTCCCAACTGCTATCCCATTCCTCCAATCCCAAGTCTGAATGAACAAGAGTCGCTATATCTGTAAACTTCTCTATATGCATAAGAAATAATTCCCCAGCAGAACAGGAGTCATGAGGGCTGGCTCCAGAGTTGCCTTGCTTCGCTACAGAGTCCTGCAAAGTTTACAACTGAGACAACTGGGTCCCCTGAAGTTCCCACTGTGGAAGTGAGTCCTGAAAAGTGCTGCTTTTTAGCTTCTCACTGCAGGGACACCAGGGATCATCACCTCACAAGATACTTTCTGTCAAGCACATTAATGCATAACAAAGTAACCACAAATCTCTGACTATAGCTTCAGCGAAGCATAGTTATCAGAAAACACTGTTTGAAAAAACATTATGTAGTCAACTCTCCTTCGGACTAAGTCACCAGCATGTCATTAAAAAAAAATCTATATCATATGTTTCTTGTAGGACTTTCATTCTTTTCTTGATTTTGGTTTCGTTTAAGTTTTTATATTTGAGGATTTCATAGGAATTTACGTATGATGTATTTACATCATTTCATCCCCTTTACCCCTCCCCCATCCAATTCTTTCCATGGCCTCTTAACCTCTTTCAACTTCATGGCTTCTATAATTATTGTTACACAGAGATAATAAACACATAGATCCTATTTAGTGTAACCCTTATGTGCATGTGTTTACAGCTGGCTACTTAGGGCTAGATAACCTATTAATGAGATAAGTATTTCTGTGGAAATATTGATTCTAGGCTCAGGGAAAATTGCAGAAGAGGGGGAAAAACAATGTTAAGAGCCAGAAGAGAGGGATGCCTAACATTAGATGGAGACTTCTAGATATGACACTGATGAAATCTCAATGAAACCATTGTCTACACAAAACAGCATAGTGATGCCATCCAACATGTGAACACAAATGGGGAACAAACCCCTGGAGCTTTCTTTTTATCTCTGCCACTCTTCCGTTCTGTACAACTTTGGAAATTGAGCCAAGGGGTCACCTGGATGGCTTGGTAATTTCAAGGATTCTTTCTGCTTGTAGATTACTGTTTCTTGAAGTACAGGCCACATATTCACACCATCTAAGAGTTTCTTGAAATAAATTCATCCAAGAATTGTAATTACTAGACATGGAAACCAAAGAACTTATGCTTCGCAACCCCTTTGGTGACTCTCCAACTTCTAAAATGCACAGCTCAAAACATGATGTAGCTAAAAAGATGTCTCAGTGGAAAAGGTACTTGCTGTGCAAGTCCTATGACCTGAATTCAATTGCCAAACCCACATAAAGGCAAAAGGAGAGAACTGATTCTCCAACATTGTCTGCTGACCTCCATGCACGTGCTGTGTCACGAGCATCCATACACATATGTGGTGTATTGCCTTAGTTAGAGTTTTATTGATGTGAGAGGACATCATGACTATGACAGCTCTTATAAAGGAAAACATTTTTGGGGGGCTGGCTTACACTTACAGAGATTTAGTCCGTTACCATCGTGGCAGGAAGTGTGGCAGCATGTAGGCAGACATGGTGCTGGAGAGGTAGCTGAGAGTTCTACATCCATATCAGCATGCAACAGGAAGAGAGCTAAACAAATTTTCTCCAACAAGGCCACACCTATTCCAAGAAGGCCACACCTCTTAATAGAGCCACTACTTATGGACCTATGGGGATCATCATTATTCAAACCACCACACATACAGACAAACACATTTCTAAAAAATATTAAAATTTGACAGATAGCTTCATTCAAAGCATCTGCATAGATTTTTTTAAAGACTTGTGGATTTCTGTATTTTGAAAACAATTTATTTCCTATATAAAGTTTTCACCAAATAGAATTGACCAGGTCTGTCTTTATATTAACTTACTATTCCTTATATGTACATCTTAGGATAATATAGTTTATTTTAATAACTTATTAAATAATATGTTAGTCTCCAATAAAAGGTAAGACTATAGACATCAAAGATTAAATGTCAACTTTGTAGCTTTAAGATATAGAAAAATACCTATAATTATTTGTGGAAAATGGACATGGATGAATGGATGGTTGGTTGGATGGTTAGATGGATAGATGGATGAATGGGTGGGTGGGTGGATGGATGGATGGATGGATGGATGGATGGATGGATGGATGTGTAGACAGATGGACAGACAGATGAACAGATGGATGGAAGTATGGACAGATGGATGGATGGGTGTGTGTGTGTGTGTGTGTATGAATGTCTAAGTGGATAGATGCCTGATTAGATAAGTGAATTATATAATGAATTAAATTTGAAAATCCTTTTATCAATATTAAAAGAATTCATTATACACTAGAAAAAAACATCATCTTAAATTTCAACATTATAAGCCTGGTCTTACTGTTCATAAACCCAACTTAAAAAAAAAATAGTACTGTTGAAAGTACTGAATCTGAGCAAACAATGCGACTTGAACTTGAATCACCCAGTCCTACTTGGAGCAGCTGCGAGATATCACATTGACTTCCAGTTCTCTCATATGAGCTAGACAGATAACACCACCCGCCCTGTGCCTGCCTCTCAAGGACACTGAGCCTATTAACTAATAATGACAATGAATTGCCTTTGAAGTTTTGGGATGTGGCTTTTTTATAGTCATAGGAAAAATTAGGAAAGGAATCGAGCACACTAGTATTTAACATATGCCTCACCAACTTTATCAAGGTCAGGAAGAATAAAGAGATTATGTTTTCCAAAATAGGAATCTGTACTTCTTCATGTGAGTGGTTCATAAAGATCCTTCTTTACAAATGAAAATAGAAGTGTAACATTGAGAACTGTGGAGGAATAGAAGAGGAGAAGTTAATTGAGTTGATACAATTCAATTATTAGAATGGAATTGTAGATTGATATATTAGGGGAGAGAAATCAATTCAAATATCCCATATAAATATTAAGGGTAATCTTCAAAGATGACAAAATACAATCTGTGCTTAACTATGTGTTGTCTTCCTGCTCTAAAAACTAAATAAGTTTCCCATTTACAATGGAAAGATTAAATGATATAGAGGAATCCTTCAGTAGCAAAGGACTTGTCAAGCAATACCCTGGTTTATTATTGCATTTGTTGTCAGTTTACTTTGGTGAGAAATCTCTAAACATCATAGTGATAACTCACTGAACATGGAGAATCTGAGCATATTTAAATGGCAGGAGGCTAGAAAGGCAGATAGATGACGGCTGGAGAGATGTATGTACACATATATGTTAGAGTAGATTGAGAGCTTTTAAATATAATTTTGACTAGTCTATCTAGTAATCTTGAAAGTAGATGTTATCATTTTCATTGTATATAAAGAAGAGAGAATGTCAAAAACAAAAACTGTAGTTCCTAGCTAAGTCACGGTCATGGATAACAGTGGCAAAAACAGAATCTCTCTAAGGACTACTGACTAAGCCTCTACATCGAGTGTCTTTCATACTAGTGTAAGGGGGTGTACTTAAAAAAGATAGATTGCTTAAACCTCACAAATATGTGTTTATCTAGAACAATATTTTTAGGTTTTAAATGATGTTACTCAAAATAGAGATTGTTTGAAAATTTAAGTTCCTTATTTTCACCTTTGGAACAATACAGAAGGAATTTTTAAATAATCTTATTTTGTTAAACAGGTAACCTTATGTAAAACCCTACAGAGGTTTAATGGAATTATGAAGTCTTACAATTAGAAATTATTTTGATAGTCAATATGCTTAATTTTCTCATTTTATAAATGTAGATATTGAAGTTAAGGTACACAAGACGACTTGTGGTTGGAATGAAAAATGTTCTCCATGGGCTCATGTGTTTGGACACATGGTCTCTGGATGGTGGTACGGTTTGGGAAGACTGTGGGACCTTAAGAAGGCAGAGTCTTGCTGGAAATAAGCCATTGGTTGGAGGAATATCACCTCCTGTTCACCTTTTGCTTTTTGAGTGAAGATGCAGTTTGCCCAGCTGGCCTCCCTCCCACGCTTGTCCCTGCTGAAGCCCCTGCTCTGATAGAATGTGTCTCCTGGAATAGTTAGAGTAAACCTTCCTTAACTGACTTTATGTGTGTTTTGTCATAGCACTGAGAAAGGCAAGTAGTATATGGGCTTTCTCAAAATGATTATGTTTCAGTCCTTCACTCCATTTTTATTCTTTTGGGTTTTGACAGAAAGTGTGAACAGATGACTCTGGAAAATTGTTAAATAGCAGCATTAATATTTGCCAAAACTAGTGCCAACAAATACCTTTGACCATGCTCCTTTTTCCTGAGGTGCAGTTATCCATAGTTATATCTACTTATGCATGGTAAGAATTGGGGAGGACCACAGAAGAAATATAATTATAAGAGGTCCTGGAGTATCAGAATCTTTGTCATATGCACAAAATGTAAGTGAATATTTAAGAGTGTTTCACTCTTTGTGAAACAAGAAAACATTTCTCTTCCTCAATATCTGCTGGACATTTTTCAAATAAATATAAAGTATATTTCCACAATAGGAAAGACATTCCTAAGAGCTTATATAATATACCTTGCATGCAAACACACAGAGAGACCATGGAAGTTAATTTCTTCTCTTTAAAAGTGATCTATGATTCTCTTGAGGCCATCTTAATCAGAAGCCTCTATTCATAGTAGCAATATTAGTAACACATATTCATTTTTTTAAATTTTATTTATTCTATACCCTGACAGCCTTTCCTCCCTCCTTTCCTCCCAGTCTCTCCTCCCTACCCCCGCCATCCAACTCCTCCTCTGTTTCTCTTCAGAAAATGACTGACTTGATGGACATCAACCCAGCTTTGGCATATAAAGTTGCAGTAAGACTAAGCATTCCTCTTCTAGACAAGGCAACCCTGTAGGGGGAGAAGATCCTAAAGGCAGGCAACAGAGTCAGAGACAGCTCCTGCCCCTACTGTTAGGAGTCTCACAAGGAGATCAAGCTACACAACTGTAACTATGTGTGGAGGGACTAGGTCAGTCCCATGCATGCTCTCTGGTTGGCAAGCCTTTGTGAGCCCCTATGGGCTCCGATTGGTTGATTCTGTGGGATTCTTGTAGTGTCCATGACCTCTCTGGTTCCTACAAACTTCACTCCCCATCTTCAGCAGGACTTCCCAAGCCCCACTTAATGTTTGGCTGTGGGTCTCTGCATCTGTTTCCATCAGTTGCTGTGTGAAGCCTCTCTGATGGCAACTGGGCTAGACACCAATCTATGAATATAACAGAAAATCATTGGAATCATTTTGTTGACTGTTTTTTTTTTTTTTTTTTTTTTTTTTTTTGCCATCCATGTTTGGTTCTATCATGAGTCTCTGAGGGACCTGTCAGAATGGCTAAGATCAAAGGTGCAAATGACAGATCATACTGTCAAGGATGTGGAGCAAGAAGAATATTCCTTCATTTCTGGTAAGAGTGCAAACTTGTACAGCCAGTTTGGAAATCAATACGGTGATTTCTCAGAAAATCCACCTTAAGACCCAGCTCTGCCACTCCTGGGTATCTATCCAAAGGATGCTCCAGGAGGACACTTGTTCAATTATGTTCACAGCAGCTTTTTTTGTAAGAGTCAGAAACTGGATAAATCTTAGATGTCCTTTAACCAAAGAATGGATAAGGAAAATGTGGTACATTTACACTGTGAAGTATTACTCAGCTATTCAAAACAATGACATCATGAAATTTTCTGGCAAATCCGAAGCTCCACCTCCTTAAGGTTTCCTAGTCTTGCCAAACTATACCACCACTCAAGAGAAACTTAGATCACTTTTAAACCAAAGAAATGCACTTCCATAGCCTCTGTGTGTGGCTGCATGATCAGAAAAGATCAACCCAAGTGAGGGAACCTAGACCCAGAAAGATAAATGTGGAGTATACTCACTTACAAGTGGATACTAGCCATAAAGTAAAGGATAACCATGGTACAATCCACAGATCCACAGAAGCTAAGTAACAAGGAAGTTTCAAGGGAGTAAGGTGGGGGCACATAAATCTCACTGAGAAGGGAAAACAGAGTAGACATCACAAGTAGATGGGGAGAGGGCGCTGAATGCACACGTTGGGTAGGGATGGAAACAGAAGCGATCAGGTGTGGGGAGGATGGAGGGAAAGAGAATCAGAATGGGAGGGAGCATCTTAGGATGCGCTAGAACCTAGGGTAAAGGAAACTCCCAAGAATCCATGAGGGTGACCCTAGCTAAGTCTCCTAGCAATGGGGGATATGGAGCCTGGATAGATCATCTCCTGTAACCAGGCAAGACTTCCAGTGGAGGGACTGGGACACAAACCCACCACAAAACCTTTAACCTACAATTTGTCCTACCTACAAGATGGGCTGAGATAAAGGTGGTTCAGAAATTGTGGGAGTAGCCAACCAATGACTGCTCCAGCTTAAGATCCATGCCATAAGAAGAAGCCTACCCCTGACACTGCTGAGAGGGCCAGGAGCCAGACGCTGCACAACACATACTAAATTTTGTTTTTAAAAGTTTAATATCACAGTTGCTTGACCTAGCTATTTTAGTACCACACCCATACAAGTGGGTGTGAAATGAAATAATAGACAGATATAAAGACTATAGGAGTTTATAGTAGCTTTCAATATAATAGAAAATTGAAAACATCCATCAAGAGGTAAATGGACAAATGAATTGTGCCATATTCATGTTCTGGAGGCTATTCAGCAGCACAAGGTAAAGGAACTGTTGTTGTAAGTGAACAACAGTTGGGGCAATGTGGATGAATCTCAATCATTGTCCTGATTGAAGAAGCCAGATATAAAGGAATACAAACTATGCAATTCCCTTATAGGAACTTTAGGAAATAGTAAACAAATTTATACTAGCAAGTACTAGTGCCACAGTTGACACAGATGGCTGGATGTATTTATGATAATTTTGATGATACTCATCAAGTATATGTCAAAGTTATTGCATCATACAGCTTAAATATGTGAGGCATGTTACATGCAAAATATACCTATAAACAGAAGTGGTTGTTTCCAGAGTTGGCAAAATTTGCTAATGGATGCTGCTGACTTACATAGATTCAAATTAGAAAATAATTGAGCCATATATATATATATATATATATATATATATATATATATATATAATCAGAACTCTTAGTTTTCTTGTTCCAAATCATGTTCTAAATGTGGAAATCAACACTGAGTAATGAAAGACCATGGTTCAGCATCCATGTGGTAGGTAAACTAAGGCAGGCAGCTATTGGGGGTCACTGATGGGGTTGGATCCAGATACCTAAAGGTACTGCTGCCAATGACAGCCAGCAATCAGAGAATTTACTCAACAGACTTTTTTCTTTAGGAAGAAAGCTTAATTTACTGGGATTGGCACTCCCTGTGGCCAGCAAAAACACCATGAACTCACCTTGGGACTGGTGAGAAAGAGAAGGAAAGAGAGAAAATTCACACACACACACACACACACACACACACACACACACACAATTACAATTGGTGGGTGGAGCAAGCTCCAATACACACACACACACACACACACACACACACACAACACGCTTTACATATATACTTACATACACATAGCTGATAGGTAGAAGGAACAATATTCGAGCATCCCCATACTTTATTTTTATTTCCATAGCTTATACATCACAGCAAAATCTTTCAGGCAGTATAAAATTACAATGTGATTATGTTTTAGTTTTCTTCTAGAGAATGACTGTGAAAAACTGTGTTCCCCAATTGCTTTACAAGAAATAACATTACATAGTACAGGTAAAGAAAACAAATTATCCCCCAAAACCCACGTATATTCGTAACTAAGCAACTTGTTATCGATTAACAAAGTGTGAGCAAGCAAGGCAGTTTTCTCAGCCAGTTTCTCGTACTGGCAGGAACAAGTTGTGATTATTTTATTATTTATCTTTAAAAGTAATCTTGTAAGACTCTTAAAAGATTCACAGATCTAAACTTTTATATAAAAATAAGTCATATCTATTTTAAATTCCCAGAATGCATATCCACTCATCAGCAATTCTTAATAAATCATATCAGGAATCTGAGGCAAAAATTCAATCAATAGTCCAGCCTCAGTGAGAGTAACGTCAGCCAGTGCCGCCATTGTTCCTGTTTCCTGACCGCAAAAAATCCCTAGCTTAACTAATAGGAGTGTGCCTTTCTCAACTTCAGATTGTTCCCTGAGGTTTTTCTACATCAGAGCCAGTAATAAAAACATCTCAACCTAGCTTCAATAAAAATTTTATTTTTCCAAATGATTTCTAAGGGTGATTTTTTCCAATTATTTCTAAATTCTTTCCTAGGGTGGTGATTGAATCATTAATCTGTTCCATCGGCAATGCTTGAAAGAGATCAAGCATTATTATTGTGAGTGCCAGAGATATTGTCCAGTGAGGGACTTGAAGCCCCCTTAGAGTTTTCATATAATTCTTAGATTGGGAGGGATGTGAGGAGAGCAAGCAGAGCGAACTCCGTAATAGCATGAAGTACTCAGAACATATGATCCTCGGGGTTGTGCCATAACAAGGCTCACCCAGGTGGCTGTGGTAACCGATGGGCCAGATTCCGTGAGTTTTAAAGCCATTTGTCATTCCTCCTGCATGGCCCTCAGTAACATGGATGCCAGAATTATGTCTGACATCAAATCTCAGCTAGGCTGCTTGCCATCTCCATAGCTTTAAAAAAAGTTAATTAAATGTCATAAAGTAAGATTAGTAATAACACTTGCCTGGTAGGATTGTGATGATCAGTCAAGATGGCAGACATTTGACATTTATCATGTGGTGACCTGTCTGCCTTCCTCTCTACTCCTGTAAGATTTACCCACAATTCCTGTACCAGGCTTCTAAACCAGGCTTGTTTTGCTTTTTCCCCAAACAGCTAGGTTTACTTGCATGCTCTTTGTTTAATAGAGCACAGCACACATAGCCAAATTTGTATATCAGCTAAAGTAGGGAATAATTGCTTGGTACCGAATTAGTGTTCACTTTACAAAGAAGAGCAGTTCCCATTGTTTTTTTTTTTTTTTTCAAGATATCTAAAATCCTCAGAGCATTTGAAACGCACTTGAAAGTAAACTTTCATTTACATGTGAAATCACAATGTCTACTCATCTTCTAGTCTCTCAGAGTTCTCTCAATTTCTCAACAGAAATGTTTTTCAAAATCAAATTTGACCTCATATATTAAGAGCCACCTGCCTATGCCTGACCATTAATTTTATGTTCAAAGTGTCCTTGAAAATCAACTCATCAGTGAGACTAGTTTATCAAAGCTAAAAATTTGCCGAATGGGAACAAATAGTTTCCCCCACCACTGGATTACAGTAAGAGGAAAAGATGTGGAGAGACAAAGACTCAAATATAATAACAATAAAGCAGTGACACAATTCCC
Organism: Mastomys natalensis; assembly: GCA_021653895.1. Classification (NCBI taxonomy): domain Eukaryota; kingdom Metazoa; phylum Chordata; class Mammalia; order Rodentia; family Muridae; genus Mastomys; species Mastomys natalensis. The sequence goes on along the minus strand of JAJTUV010002151.1, from coordinate 45,908 downwards.
TCAAATTCTACATTTAGCTTGTTTTTGGTTTTAATTCTAAAGTAGAAAGCAATGGGGCTGCAAATGCATGCAGACACACAGTTGTTGCTCACCTACAATGCATCCCTACACATCCCTGTGCCTTTCCATGCAAAGGATAATGCATGGTGTGCCCAGACTATGGATTAAGGCCCCTGTAATAAAATGTTCTAGGTTCATTTATATATGTCAGTTTCTGGACTTAGCCCAGGCCTTTTGATGGTTAAGTCCAGAAATTTGAGAATGTTCTTCACGTTGGAAATTAAGAAAACTGATGGACTTCGAAGTGTGTAGACAGTGGATAGTAATAGAAGAAGAAAGATTTGAAGCCATGTTTCTATTTCTGGTCAAAAAGTTACCATGAAGAACCCTGTTATTATGACCTGGAAAGAATGTTAAATGGAGACCATTTAAAATGAGGCTATGAAGCTGCCTTTATAAAAATGCTCCATTAGAACAAAAACTAACACATACGAATAGGACAAAACAAAGAAAAGGAAAAGATCTAAAGAAAAGGCACAAGAAACAGATATGTATGCAGAGAAACACTCGTTTGCACACTCGGGAATCCTATAAAAATACTAAACTGAAAGCCACATGTCTTAGTCAGGGTTTGTATTCCTACACAAACATCATGATCAAGAAGCAAGTTGAGAAGGAAAGGGTTTATGCAGCTTACACTTCTACATTGCTGTTCATCACCAAAGGAGGTCAGGACTGGAACTCAAGCAGATCAGGAAACAGGAGCTGATGCAGAGACCATGAAGGGATGTTTCTCACTGGCTTGCTTCCCTTGGCTTGCTCAGCTTTCTTATAGAACCCAAGACTACCAGCTCAGGAATGGCACTACCCACAACGAGCCCTCCCACCTTAATCACTAATTGACAAAATGCCTTACAGCTGGACCTCATGGAGGCATTTTCTCAAGGGAGGTCCCTTTCTCTGTGATAACTCCAGCTTGTGTCAAGTTGACACACAGAACCAGCCAGTACACCACAATATATATGCAAAGGACCTATATAGGAGAGGGAGGGGGAATGATATGTGTAGGCTGAGATTTTTCAAAACCTATTTTAATTATGGTTCTTTAATGATGAACCTCCCTTTTAGCTCACCACCCACCAGAGGTAGGGGAAGAGAAAGGTTAATATAAAATGGGGGTTGTAGACCTGTTTAGAAATAGTTCTTTGTGGTGATTCCATCCTTGGTTGTCAGTAGTCCAGTCCATTAGCAAAACACCAAACAGAAATTAGTGGCAACTGTTCAATCCTGAAGAAACTACAAGACTCTGCTGATCAACACAAGTCTGATGAAGCAAGAAACAGCAGGAAGACCACCAGAAGTTCTTTGGCTTCTCTCTACAAAGTTACAAGTGAAGATCAGAGAAGAAAGCAAGGTGAACCAATGCAAGAGTGTTGTCAACAAAGGCCAGCATCAGCAAAGGCCAACAAACACCAGCAAAGAGTTGCAAGGGGAATCAATGCAAGAGCATCATCCACTGTCTGTTGGATTATACTTATACCCTTTCTGAACATCATGTGTCCTCTCAAGTGTCTGCTCCAGCAAAACATCACATGCCCTTTCACCAGACAGCCTCCAGAAAAACACCACATGTCTGTTTTCAGCAAAACATCCTCGCATAAGACAGTTTCCAGAAAAACATCACATGACACAACTGAGTCTCCAAAGAAACAAAGAAATTCCTACTTGAGATAAGTAAATAAAATAAAAATGTAACAAGAATTTCTTTCAAAAGTCCTGACACAACATTATGAGACCAATAGCAAAGATCCCATTGGATTTGTTTTCTGATGTCCATGTATTGCTGGGTGTGAAGTCTACCCTTAAGAGTAGCTTGTATCCCCAGTGAGACTTCCTTGGAGAAAACTAAATTGTCATTTGAAAGTGGTTACTAACTGGAGATAGCTTCTGGGTTAGGTATGGGGTTATGTTTCTACTTCTCCTGTCAACTCTAGGACCCCATCCTGTACACACCCATGTAGGCCCAGTGCCTTCTGCCTCAGTCTCTGTGAGTAAATATGTGCGACAATCCTGTTGACTTAATCCATCTCTGGGCTGAAATTTTTAGATACTTGACCACTTACTCTTCCTCCTCCTCCTCTTTCTCCTTCTCTTCCTCCTCCTCCTCCTCCTCCTCTTCCTCCTCTTCTTCCCTTTCCCCATCCCCTCTGCATGGCAACTCCCCTAACAACAATCCTTAGGGCCAGCGAACTCACCCTGAGCAACTTTCCAATAAAGTTGCCTTTAATATAAAAAAAGAAAGAAAGACAAAAGAAAATTCTTGGCTGAGCATACAGGCAGGTCTCTCGTACACTAAGAAGGATTCCAGGTAAACATGAAGCTCCTGGACAGCCATATTTACAAAAGACCACATCCATTTTTGTTTCAGTCAACTAGGGAATGCAAGAAGATAGAAACATTTTTTAAAAGTCAACTCTGACAGCTTAACTCAAACTCTAGGGCATGTGAAAACATAGACTTTATTACAACTGCATAATAAAATGGCACAATTGATTTATGTAAACATTACCTCTCTGGCAGTAACAAATATTCAGATACTAAAAACATTAACCTGAAGAATGGCAATAAACTACCTTTAGAGGGACATGTTGTGGTCTCTCTGTATCACCAGAAAATCATGCCATCCACCTGCTAATCTAATAACAGGCACACAGACTCTGCCCCACATACATTAAACTAATTTTGAAGGGTATGAAAAGCTTTTCTTCCAAACGTCAGTCGATAAGATCCCACTCCGAGAACCATCAGCATCCAGAAAGAGATGTTCAGTTTCTATTATTCAAGTCCTAGATATTTATAGAGAAAGGCAAGGGCTCATTGCTTATCTAGAGGGCTGTTCTTGAATCCTGTTTTTCCTTTCACTTTTAACTCTTTTGAATGAAAATCAATCACCCATTCAGGATATATTCATGCGTACATATTATGTGTTTAAATCTATGTTTATTTGTCAAATATACACATTTAAAGCCAAGATTCTTTTAATGCCATTGAACTATTTAATGAGCCAAGATAAAAAGAGAATGCAGACATCTGCAGAATGATGCAGAGAGTGCCATGGGGGTTCATATGAAGTACAAGCGTGTCAAAAGAGATAGGGTGGCAAAGGAGACCTCTACAAATGACTATCTGGAACAAGTCTATGGGTGTGTGGCATGGGATAGCAGAGAGAGCACAGGGTTTCAGGAGAAAGCAAGCAAAGCAAAGCGAAGGAAAAGGAAAGGGAATTGTAAAACTTAATAAATAAAGCAAGCACACTAAGAATATCAACTGTTTGCGTATACTGGTTACAAAGCAGAAAAAAATGAGTGTAAATGGTAAAGATGAATACCGAAAAACTTCTGACAAAAGAATGTATTCAAAGGGTTGAATAAATGGAATATATTACTCGTTTTCAATTCAATCAAAATATGAAGCAGCCTCTAGTATCTTATCAAAAATGTTACTTTAAAGAGAGTCTGTCCTTGGTTGAGAAGAGTCTATAACAGCAAAATTGATCCAATAAAAATGTAGCAATAAAGCTGAGGGTTACTTACTTTTCTCCTACCTGAGAAAAGTGACTACAGGAAGGGTTGGTTTGGATTCAGAAATTGAGAGGACACAGTTTATCATGATGAAGAATGTAAAATACTGGGAGTATAAGGAAGCAAGTCACATGTGTCTGCACTCAGGAAGCAGAGGTATCAATCAATGTTCACACCAGAGTGGGCCTTCCCTCTTCCCTTAGGCCTTTAGAGAAAGATGCTAACTCTGGTGCTCAGCTGAATTATTACCCCCACCCCTTTTTACTTGGTCTTGGACTCGAATGCATACTGTGATTCTACCCACATTCGTGGGAGGTCTTCCTCCTCAGTCAAACATGTCTGGAAAACCCCCCACAGATGTGGCCAAAGACGAGCATCTTCCTTGTTGATCCAAGTCCAGGCAAGCTGATGATGAAGATTAACAGCAATAAACATAACTGAATACTTTACTGACAGTGACAACAGATAGGAGTCTCAGGTTGAAAACTTATTCAACATGCTTGTAGAAATCCATGCTCTGCTTATTAAACATGCTTGAAAAATAAAATCTAAACATGACTGAGACTTTTACAAATAGATCACTTGCAGAGATGAGAAACATTCTCTCAGCGAAAAGGATTTTTACGCATTAGAAATGTACATCTCAGGAAGATGTGATGATGCTCTCAGATTTGCTAAAGCAATCAGGATTCTCCAGCAATAAATGGATGACTGTCTAAAAATGATTCCCAAATCTTAGTCTAAGTTTACATGCTTTAATCGTATGTAATTTTAGCATCAGTAGTTTCATAAAGAGCTTTATAGTAGGGACGCACTTCCGATGTATGCAGGGCCGTGATATGCAATGACATCTGGTGGCCACATACCTAAATTGAAGATTCTATTCTTTGAAGAACTGGTTACATGGTTTCACAAGTTTAAATAATACTAGAAACTAAAATAAAATTTAAATAGCATTAAACGTATTAAAATCCTAATAACAACTTTCCCATACACGGTCTCAAAAATAAAAAAAATAAAAAATAAAATCAAGTTTTCTTAGTTCAAAGTTCCACTTTGACCCAGTTCAGAAGTAATTTAAAATCCTACTCATTATTGGTAGGATTCCATATTAGTTGATCCAACTTTCAGAAGATGGTGTTGGCTGAAGTTGTGAGAAGTTGAAAAGAAAATAAACACTCGGACTATGTCTTTACCAAAAGGAGTCACTGGGTCCTTCCAGGGAGAAAGGTATGTTTTAGTTGATATGCCTTTAATCCGTCGGTCTTTCCATGAAAGACCATGGTTTTGTTTCTGAGCAAATGACAGTAGCATGCATGTAACAACAATCAATGAAAAAAGAGACCATGAATTTGAAAGAGAGCAAGAGAAGTATTAAGGTAGTTTGGGTGGGGAGAAAGGAAAGGGAGAAAAGATATAATTATAACTTCAAAATAATAGTTGTGCCACCTACTCAATCTCTCAACCCAGTCGACACATTTTGAGCCAGACAGTGGCTAGGTGTCGATCTATCTGCCTTCCATATGACTTTCATCTAGTAGGGCTATATCACTCCAGCTCCACACTTAGCAGAGCCAATGTGGAGTTAAATCCAAAAGTTCTCAAAATATTTAAGTGCTTCATTCTTTTCTTAGAATCTTTACAAATGGCTATAGGTCCCTTTGGGACAGAACTAAAAATTTCATTCCAGTGTGTGTGTGTGTGTGTGTGTGTGTGTGTGCGCGCGCGCGCGCGTGTTTCATAAAGAGCCTGGTTCTCCATTACTTAATGCTTTTTTGTCCTGCTGCCTTGCTTTCTTGGGTGTTTTGTTTTGTTTGTTTTGTTTTTGTTATGTTTGGTTTGTTTTATTTTAACATGGACTAAGTTGCCAGGGTCATTTTGAACTCTTGGACCCAAATGGATCTACTATGTTAACTTCTCAAGACCTGAAACTACAGAGAAGCACCATAGCACCTAGTTAGTCAATGGGTTTGCATTTCTTTCCGTCATTGTCAGCTTTCTCGAGTTCCAAAACTGGAAACACAGTCATGACATTTTATTTTGGCAGTTGCCATCAGTTTCTTAACCATCTATTCTTGATTTATTAGAATTCAGTGGAAAGAATAAATAGCCGAATACCCTTCCTTAGTAAAGTCCTTTTCATAGACACATCCAGGGCTATCTCTGGGCATTCCTGCAACCTTGTCATTAATTACAAACACTTCATCCACCTTAAATCTACCTAATACCCAAGAGCTTAGTTCAAGAATCTCAACATTCTTCCTGGTATCATCAAGTTCAGTTTTTCATTATTGTCTCTTATAGTCAACATGGCAGAAAAGAGAAACTACATTTCTCAGGCATGCCAATATCAATTTCAACAACACATATCTCATTGTTTTAGTAAATAGAAAACTGGACAGACCTTGCTTTGTTTAATATCTATGCTATTAGTAGTCAGACTGTTTCACTGTTTTTCAGAGAAACAGAATCAGTAGAACACACACACACACATACACACACACAGCGAGAGAGAGAGAGAGAGAGAGAGAGAGAGAGAGAGAGAGAGAGAGCATGAGCCTTACTCAGTGAAGCTAGCAAGCCTAAGACTTGTATAAGTCATCAAGCAAACAGCTTAGACTGGCAGTTCAAGTCTACCGTTTTATGGTAAAATTCCTCCTGCCTCAAGAGATACCAGTCACTTCTCACTTACGACCTTCAATTGATTGGATGGATACATCCCAATCCATATGGTTATAAATCAACTATATCTAGATTTGGCACAATTAACAAAAACAATCTATTGTAACATGCTCATTTCTCTGAGTCCATGGATCTCAATTCCCATCACCCATCCACCATACCAATTTCAAAAATCCATATGGTATAGACTATAATTCTCTATGAACTTCTAAGTTTTATCATAGCTGTATCTTAATACGATCTCCTGGCTCCTCACAAGTGTATTAAATCCTGAATTTCTAAAGGTATTTCCATAGCAAGTCACTCACCTTTATCTAATGTGTCATGTCACTTTTTAAACATCAACCTGTATGTGTTCTTCTGCTTTCTGGGAGTACATTCTACCTAGGTGCTGTAGTTCTTTCTGGGTTTATTTCTTTCCTATCTCTAACAAAACCCAAGCACAATACTATCAAGGTCATATATGTTTCTAATCCTGGTTGTTTGTTCTATAGCCACAAAGAGTTTAGAAGGTTCTTTGCAAGTTCCAAAAATGTCAGAAGAATCTAGAAGTATATGTCCACAATTCCTGATTTTGGAGATCATCAGACCCTAGTGACCTTATCCCACTATTCTATTACTTCTCAATCAGAGCCCTGAGTCCAGCTAAGCACATGTCCAATACTGGTAAAAACGTGACTTTTTTGAGCTAGCAACTGGCTCAAATAGCTCTTAGTAAATGCTGATGGATGAGGAGGATGAGGCTCGACATAATTGGATATGAACCCGTAGTGTTTGTAGTTTGTAAATGTCCATAACTACAGTTACAGGATTTCAAGCTGTGTTTATCTGCCTCCAAAACCTTTATGAGCTCCTTAGTACCATGATGAGTGAAAGAACTGACTATGATATGGTAATGGTTGTTCTTGATCTGGGTGTCCTGTCTGACTCATCAACAATATACTTCTCTTCCTGGGACTTCAGGAAGTCCACCCGCATGATGTATGCCTTTGTGGAACTGTACTCCTTGGAATATAAAAGGATGCTTATGTCCTCCCCTAAGTCTCAAAAAAGGACAAAAAAGATTCCAGCGGCAAATTAGCCTGGATCTTTCCCCCAGTCCCTCAGGGTCTGGACAAGAAACCATTCACTTATTCATATTCTAGAGCTCTAAGTAAAGACTATATTGGGCTTTCTGATGGCAGCTTCTAGAATCATGATTTTGTTTCTCATTGAATATCAATATTTCTGACAATACTTTATACTAAGAGGTTGAGTCCACACTCTCATATTTGGTTCTATGTGAGCCCACACCTTAGGATTGAATTCTAGAGTAAAATTTCTATCTATAACTTATGATCCTTGGGTCTGATATTAAGTAACCTTATTAATTGTATACAGTATATTTCTTCAATGTTATAATCCATACTCAGCCACCAATCCTCTACTAAATTTTCTATTTTTAACTTTTTCTACTTCACTTGTCAATGTTTAATATGCTTTAGCTATTATATATAGTATTGAAAAGGGCACATACATTATCATTCTTTTGAGACAAGAACTCATTATGTAGCCTTGGCTTGCATGGAGGTTTGTATGTAGACCAAGCTGGCTTTGAATGCACAGATAAATGCCTTCTTCTGTCTCCTAAGTATTGATATTAAAGAGGTATACCACCACTCCTAATTTAAGGCATATACTTTTATTAATTAAAAATATTATATGTGGATGAGTGTTTTGCCTGCATGTATGTATGTACAGTATGTGAATATAATGACCATGGAGAACAGAAGAGAGCATCAGATCTCTTGGAACTGGAATTACAAATGGTTTTGAGCCACCACGTAGATACTGAAAACCCAAGGTCCTCTGAAAGAGCAGGAAGTTCTCTCAAGAACTTAGCCATTCTCCAGCCTCATGCATATTTATTTAAACAAGCATTTGTTATTGCTTTCTTATACCTTTTTGTTTAGGGTAATAATTCTCAATATACATAGACTATCTACTTCTGGTAACAAGAAAATAAATCTGTAGTTCCAGTACCAGATAGATGGAATCCTGGCAGACAAAGGAGAAGGGAAACAAAGCAAAGCACTTGGAATATAGGTTTCTGTCTGCATTAGGTTAGGTGCCAAACACGCAGATCTAAAGAAAACGGATTATAAAAGGAAGTTGGTAAAGAGGTATTATAAACGAAGCTTGGGGGCTTTATTGTTATAAATCAGGCACTCAGTAAACCTGCCCTTCAGCATCTTATGCCAGCAGCTTACATCTGTTGACAGCATTTCTGCCGTCGCTACAGAGCGGCATATTTTCCTATGCAACATCCTTTAAACAGTTCCTCTGAATATCAGGCCCTCTGTCTCTATCTCTTTCATGCGTTCCCACTCCAAGATGCCTTTCACTCTCCACAATAAAACTCTTGTGTTATTTCTGTTGCATGTTGCGATCTATGCAGGTTGACTTGGCCCAAACGACCCAAATCCGCCAAGGTACCTTCTATCGCTTAATCCTAACTGCTGTGTTCATGTGTCCCCAGACCCAGGCTATGACCTTGGAAAGCCAGGTGACTATTAACAACAGAGAACAGGCAGAGGCTGCACAGCACAGAACAGCTCTGCTCTTATACTGTGGGAAAGATTCCGTGTTTCTCTACTAAAGAGTGTTCCTTGCTGCCATTTCTTTAATTGATCAGGTACAAACTGACTTCATAACTCTTCAAATTAATTTGACCCACTTATTTGTTTGTGACTCAAAGGAACTTTTCTGTTTCCAGGCAAATGGAGGATGATGGAAGTGATAGATTTATCTGAATCCTGAAGCAAGAGGTCTCAGTTATTTTCAGCAATGAATCAAAACATGGCTGGACTTGGCATCTACTTCTAATATGTATATATAAACACGATATTTAGTTAACAAATATTTTTAACTAAACATCATGTATGGAAATACAACAAGGAGATGTCCTGTGCTTGGTGGGAATGCATGGAAGTTTGGTGGATTTTTTTACTGGTTTCGTAACATGTCTCCTAGATGCTCGGAAACACATATCTATCTGCTCCTCATCATCTACAGTTAAAATTCCCTGAAATCCATGAACATTGAGGCATCATCATCATCGTCGTCGTCGTCAGTCATCATCATCACCATCATCATCAGTCTGGGCTGCTGCTGCTGCATACCTCTAAAATGACAGAAGAGGGGCATTCACCCCAGGCATGAAAACTGACTCTGAAAACTCTGTAATAAAAAAGAAATTATATTTTTTAGGATATCTCTGAAAGAACCATAACCAAGTCAATGATGAAGAAAGTGGAGTAATAATAATAACAACAATGGTAAATACACAATCTAATTCCACTATGAGATGCACCTCGCCTATCTTCCACTCCATCTGTAACACTAATAGAGATTGGAAGAACTCCTCTTGTCAATTTTAATCCTGTCCTAGTTTTGTGGCATGGGTGTTTGCAGAATAAAACCACAGGGACCCACAGGCAATGGCCATTGACCAGAATCCTTGGAAGGATACTAACTGCTGTAGGGCTTCTAGGGCCCTACACGAGAATTTTACTGATGGATTCTTCAGAAGATGAATGGCTTCTCTCATGATTCCATCTCCAGGGCCATGTTGATATCCATCTGTCTTTTGGGTGTGTACGCATAATCTCAGGGAATATGCCTTCATTTCCAAAGAGATCTCTCTTCTTCAGCTCCCTTAAGGTTGATTTATTCCACAGTGTTGGACTGAATGACAATGAGCCTCTAAGAACCCAGCCTTTGCCTAGGTCCTACCATGAGTTGTCTCAGTCTTTTGTAGTTCTAATAAACTAGAAGTGTATTTGAGTCAGTAGCAAACAATGGGGTGATTTTCATTGCTGCATTTGAAAAATAGCAAAGATCAAGGTCTTTTTCTCCTTTCATAAAAATAAACCAACGCTATGACTTCCTGATAATAGATGTCCCGTGTTCCCTTAGGTATGATTAGAGTCACCCAGGCTAAATTAGTGTTCCCTGTAAAGCTCCCATTAGTGCAAATGGCATAAGAGGTAAAAATGGAACTCCACATGCAAGCCTGTTTTAAACACATACTCAGCCATCTGTGCTCATGAGTCATGCATTATGCTGTTAGGTAATCTTGTCAGCAACGGTGCTGGATTTAGGAATGTGTCTGACCTCAGGCATTAACTAGAAAAATACCTTATTCTTTTAATTCTGTCCCAGAATTGAAAAAGTGTTACCTTTTAAAAAGGTAGAAAAAGAAAGAGAAGGGAAAGAGAGGGAGGGAAGGAAAGAGTGAGACAAAGAGAGAGAGACAGAGAAAGACAGACAGAGACTGAGAGAGAGAGAGAGAGAGAGAGAGAGGAGAGAGAGAGAGAGAGAGATACAGAAAGACACCAAGCAGCCATTACAGAAGCCATTTTTTCAAAACACTAAGAGCATATATGGAATAGCCCTTGCGATCCTCCACTGTTCCTTTCAATTACATAACTGGAACAATCATTACAACTATTGATTTGGGCAAACATTACCACTACCAGTGCTTTAGGCGAAGCTCTAAGTTCACAAACCCAAAGAGATTTCTCAAGTTTCCATTCTCTTGAATCTAAAACTTTTTATGTTGCTTTCTCCAGCATCATTCTATAGAAGGTTTTAGTCTAAGATAATTATATTTATGAGTATTTTGAGTATTTTATTCATAGAAAAAAGTTCTAATGCTTTCGATTGTTTAACCTTCTGTATGAGTGATACAATGTTTATTCATCTCTCCCATATTTTAGTCTTTCTGGTTCTAAGTAATTGGATCAATTAAAAATAAGGAGCTGTATCTAATTTAGCCAACTTCTTTCTCCCCAGTGGCATGATTATTATCATTTTTTATTGTCCAGCCTCAGAAGAAGGCTGGTCCTGTATACAGTATACTGGCCATGTACTGACTTGTCAGGAAAGCAAACTAAGGTTGTTTCTCAAGGATGGTTTCAAACCCATCTGAAATTGGAACACTGAACATGTGGAGAAGTACTTGATCGAACTTCAGATTCCCAGCATCCTCTCTGACTGATAGAACTTCTGAGAAGGTAGTAGATACACAAGTCAAAGGGGAGTTTGAAAATGTATCTTAACATAACCTGATATTGGTCAGAAATCATTTTGTATCACTATGTAAGGAGCTTCACGATGACTTCTGCTTTAAGAATTGTCATTTCATTGCTTCTTAGTCTTTTGGCCAAAGAAACATCATTTCTTAAAACATAAGTAACAATAGAAACAGTAGGTTGCAGTAGGTTGTTACCCTGAGGAAGAACAGTCATTTTTGTTATTGTTTAAGGCAGAGCAGTGAGTTATGTGGGGGCATCATCTACTTCAGAAGGATTATTATAGAAACTCATTTGAAGAAGCAAAGGGCCAGCTGAGGGAAACCAAACAGATGAGAGATGCTAAAATATACCTTGTCTTAAACAGAATATAGCGCTGCACACCTGTAATCCCAGCACTTGAGAGAGAACAGGAGTGCAATGTATCCTTAGTTACACAGCAAGCTAAAGGATGAGCACAACAATTAAACATCTTGGATCATTCTAACGTGTAGCCAGAGTCAAGAACTTGATGTTTTTACTGTAGGCGTGATGCATCATTACAGTTTCTCCAAATCTATACGAATAACATATAGAGTACAGTAAAGCACAGTACTGAAGTTGGCCAGAAGCAATAATCACTAGGGCCTTCAAATAAGTTAGTCTATATATTATTTCTGACAAAGTTTATATCATAAACTAAAAGCCATGAATTTTTATTTTACCATAAAAACCTATACAACTTAGAATAGCCTATAACTAGCTAAGGAAAAGGGAACTCTTTCCACGTCCTGATCTACTATGGCCTTTGCTGTCAAAGGGCACTCCTAATTATCAAAGCTTACCCTTGTTTTGTTTCATCAGTTTTGTTTATTAGGGTTTTTTTTTTTATTGGTGCAGTTATGCTGTTGTCTGGACTTTTTTGAGAGTTAGGGTCTGTGATGCCCTGTTATACTAATAATCCAAATTCTAAGTAAAGACTTGTAGACAATCACAGGTTAGTGTCAGTTGTATATACAATGTATACTGCCAGTCTTTAAAAAAACAAAAGTTTGTTTCTTCACTTAAGTTCAGCCACAGGAAACTTCAGCTAGAGCATAACCTCGAGGAATATCTGCTCTGACATGCCTTCATTTCAAATGAGACATCTCCTTCTTCAGCTCCCTGTAGGTTGATGTATTCCATAGTGTTGGGCCTTAATGATAGTGGGCCTCTGACATAAAATGCATAGGAGAACCTGAGGGGGACACTGACATCACATCCCTCAAGGGAACACGTTGTTGAGACCATGCATGCACACGATGCCACCATAAGGACTCTAGGGAAGGAAGCTTGGTTGTCTACAGCTGAACATAGAAAAGACCTAGTTTTGGAGTTTTTGTTGGGTGGGTTGATGTCTGGTTACATTCTCGTTTCCCCTTTCTTCCCCCAGTTGCACATGCCACTCAGAAACCAGCCTTCATTTCTGTTCTTTCGTCACCATTTGGCTCCTGTCTTCATTGCTCTCATCGTTATCTTGTCTCCCAGTTAAAATAAACAAGAGTGAGCAAACCAGTCACCTTAGAGTGAGAGTGAGAAGATGCAATGGGGATAAGAATGGTCGAGGTGTTCCTGTAGCTTTGTCTACTGATTCAGACTCTGGGCTCCATTAGAAAGGAGCTTTGATTTTCTGTGACACTCTCATCAGGAAGACTAAGTTCAGAAACTAAGCGAGCATTCTGCTTATACAAGGCCTGGCATAATGGCTGTCTGGAATCTCAAGCTTGTTGAGTATTCCCTGCTGATACACAACCACTCTTTCAGGGTTTAGCAGGGGGAAATTCTTGCACCTGGCTGCAGTTAAGCTGGCAGAGACTGATGTCTCAGTTACTCTGAGACTGTCCTTGCAGGCATCTGTTTCCTCTGTGACCCAACTCGGAGATCAAATACTCCCCTGGAGCCAGCTTCTCCTTCTGTTCTCGCACTCAGCCCTAGGATTGCCACCGATTTCAAAGGGTATTCCCACAGGGCGACATGTAAAAGGTCAGGCTGGCCCTTCTAATTGAGCAAGCAGGACCACAGAGTGTGGAAGTTCTGACTGCTTTGAAATGTGCTTGTAGCATGTGTGAGCAGGGAGACAAGAGTCCTGGGAACCTTCAGGCACCTGCACCTTGTCTTTGCCAGTTTCACTGAATAATTTCTGCTCAAAAGGATAGAGCCATTTAATCGGATCTAAAATAGAAAAGGGCACAGAGTTTATTTGCAGCGGCGTATAAAACACATCTGTAGGCATTTTCTGAGTTTCTTTGCCCTTTAATGAAAGCAGTTTAATCTATTCATTACATATGATTGCCCTCTCCATTAGAAAGAACCTGATGAGAATCAGGTCAAAGATGTCATTGCCAAAAGGACCATCTCGTTCTAAAGCTTCACTGCACATGAATTTCAACGAGCTTGGAAATTTAGATGTTTACATGTGGAACAAGAAAAATAAATGACTCTGTACCAGCTTCCTGTAATACCTATATACAACACTTGCACATACTAGTCAATGTTAGTTTATTGTCATATCTAAAAACCATTTGATCTCCTGACGTAGACAAGAAGTGAATAGCCAGAAGTAAAGCACTTGAATGATCCAGAGCCCTCAATCCATTGTTCTTCTGCCCCTTTCTAGATGTGTGACTTAGAGCGGGTCACTCTCCTTCTACTTTTACAGTAAAATAAAAATGGTCAAACTAAACCTTATATGACTTTCTTCATAAGATTGTTTTGAAGCTCACAAGAGGTCCTGAGCATAGAAATGTCGCAGTGCTCTTTCTGTTGTCATTGTATTTTGCATGTTGAACTATAATTTCATATCAGTCATGAATATAAAACCTTCTTTGTGAACTGACAAGATGGCTCGTGGATAAAGGAGTTTGTCTCAGGTCTGACCTGAGTTTGATTTCCAGAATTCACTGGTAAAGGGAGACCAAATTCCCATAATATGTCCTCTGACCTCTATCTGCACATTGTGGCATATGTATGACCACACACACACACACACACACACACACACACAAATCTATATGTGTGAATGCACAAGAGAGAGAGAAAAACCACATGTACCCATGCACACTCAAAATAATAATAGCAATAGTAGTGATGATAATAAATAGAAACAAAATGTCAAAAGTAAGCCATCTGGGCAGATTTGAGATAGTACAGAGTCCTTTAGGTCAATATAAAGGTCACACAGCCATTGGCTTAGAACAAGGTAAAATGTAGCCACTAACATTATCTAGAGCCACTAGAAGGCTAGAATCCAAGAAGTCACTTCCTCCCAAGATATTTAAAATAGAAAAATAACAGCATATAGGTGATATGAAAGGAAAAGTGTGGGGAAAAGAAGTGTGTGTGGTGTGTGTGACAGGGGGGGGGAGGGAGGGAGTCAGAATCAAACAGAATCAAAGGGGAAATGAATTTGAGAGGGAAGAAGGACATGGCAGGGAATTAAAGGGAGACAACATTCGAGAGACTGGAGGAGGGGGAAAGGTATGTTAGGGTTTTCGTTGCTGTAAAGCACCATTGGATAGGAAACAGTTTGTTTCACCTAACCCTTCAGGTAAGAGCTCATCACTAAGGGAAGTCAGATCATGAACTCAAACGGAGCAGGATCCTGGAGGTAGTAACTGAAGTAGAAGCCATGAGGGAATGCTACTTACAGGCTTGCTACTTTATACCACCCAGGGCCACCTACCCAGGGGTGACACTGAAAACAATGGGATGGACCCTCCTACTTCAATAATTAATTGAGAAATATCCCTGAGATCTGCCTACAGACCAATATTGCAAGGCATGTTCTCAATTAAGTTTTCCTCTTCCAATATATGACTAAGTTTGTGTCAAAATTGACAAAAAGTAACCAGCATACAAAAGAACAAAAATGATTAGTACATAGGAGTAGTAGTAGTAAATAAATAGAAATAAATAAACAAATAGAACTAAAAATAAAATTGAAATAAGTCTTTATCAATGAAGTCAGACTTAGGAAGAAATCTGAGAGAAAGACAAGTCATTTTTCCAGATGATACCTGACCATCAGAATGACTGAATTTGTGGTAAGAAAATATATAGAAAATTAAGAAGTAGGACAGACATAAAGGCTTAGACATCACTGCAGGAGAACATTTCTCTTCCAACAGCAAGTCTTTGTCACAGCCTCTTGAGGATTTCTTAGGGTGGTACTATCAGTCATCATATTTACCATAGATACATACTGCCCAGACTCAAGGAAATGGTGTCAATGACTGGGCTCTCATGGTTCTCACCAGCTTTCAACAAACTCCCTCAAACTGTGATAGATGAGAAGTTACATATGCTACCCCAGTACTTCACAGCCTCAGTCATGGGATTTGAAATAGAAAGGAAGCTCAAAACAGTGTATGAAAAGACAACACTGATCCTTGCCAGGAGGGAAATCTGGAAATTGAAATGAGGATCCCTGAGAATTTCTGACTTTAGCTAAGAACAGTTTTACTTCAAGGATCTTTAGGCCATGGTGCTAGTCCCATGTTTCTAAAGGGAATGTCTGATTTGCCAAGGTTCATTGGGTATCTACTTACAACTTTACAGATAATAATTTTTGCTTCTTTTTACTATGCTATTTGAACAACAAAAACCATTAATCTGCCTCTCCTTGGGCATTTGCAAAGCCCTTACTTCCTAGAGTGCCCCAAAAGGCAGACAGATGTACTAACAAAGGAGAAGATATCACGAGGGTATCCTACAAAGAAACCAGGTAAATGTGAGCACAAGAATTTGTGTCCTGTTCTGTCTGCCAAACACAGCAGATAAACGGAGAGCCAGCCTTTTCAGGACACTGAGTGGGATTTTCTTCCCTTAGTTTTGGTAATTTAAATGATGTTCCTCGATTCTACTGAAAACATTTGCCAACTGAATTGTTTCAATCTGTTGTTGATCAGACTGTCTGCAGTTTACACAGATTGAAGAATTCATCTTCCCAACTGTTTCCCAGTTAGAGGTAACTATTCAGGTGCAAAAATTTTATAGACGGGCTAGAGCTCTGATTCATTGTGGGAATCTCCATTCCGAACCCCTAATTCTAGACACATTAAAAAAAAATAAACAGCTGCAATACAGTCATGTTGCTTTTATTTGAGAAGAATCTCTTGAACATTTTAGCACATTGATGAAATCAAGATTGTATTATCTATATTCTACAATAACCATCATATAACACACCTTATTTGTTTGACACTGTTACAAAATAAAATGTTTTTAATAAATGAGAAACTGTGATTTATCTATTTTAGACTGAATTTTACAGTGCGTTTTATTTAAAACTATTTCATTTGAAAGTATTTCAAAATACACTGGAAAATTCTCTACCTCTTAAACAGAGGTTACTGATCACACATTTGTCTATTGATGTTGTTTGACATTCATGGTCAATGCTTTGACCATCTCATTTATTACTTTGCAGAGTTATTATACAGAATTTCTTTCTAACTGATCAGGGACAATTGCCCACACACAAAAGAACACAGGCTACTTGCTACAATGTGTATTCGGTGCCCTTAAGTCCACAGTCTTTATCATAAGATGACCATCCGTTGTGACTTCTTACTGTGCATAACAGGCTTAAACTTTTTTCTAATACACTACTGTTACCAGGGAACATAGGATCTCTTTGACATGTTTTAGCCTTGTAGATAAAAAGATTTAGAAGCAGAAAGCAAATGGGGAAATGATGTGATGCTATTGTAATCTAAGAAGAAATAATTTAAAACAATACAAAAATTTATAAAAGAATGGAGTAAAGGATGGCATTTAAGTTAATCTATTTAAAGAAAAGGGATCTGAAATAAGCCAGCAAGCTGTAGATATCAGTAGTTGCCAAAAGGATAGATAAACAAAAGAATGCACATTATGCTTTTTGAGTTAATAGGGATATAGATAGGTTTAGCAATGGAAGCCTGTGAAGAGCCACAATGTTGTATGGGAGAGAGAGACAGGGACAGAGACAGAGAGACAGAAAGACAGACAAAGGAAGATTCTAAATAAGAAGGAACAATAATATTTCTTCAAGATTGTATATTTTTTGGAGCAGTTTTGAATGCCAAATCTCTACTCCTGGTCAGAGACATGACTCGGGTACTATTGCTTTAACTAACAACTTTGCAACAGAGTAAAATTTAAAAATTAAAGAAAAAATTAAAATATATTAAATTTCCACTAGGAAATGTGTTTTCCCTTGATGGGCCTAAGCCACCTCCCACCTTCCTTCTTTTCATATGGCATTTTAAACTCAAAGAAAGAACAGTTATGATGGCTTCTCCCTCCTTCCGGATAGGATTTCAAATGCTAAGGAGGATAAGGATATTTTTCCTTTCTTAAAATTAGTATGTTGCCAGGGAAACTAGTAGTGCCCTAAACTGATCATGAGGGAGGATCTATCCCCAATATAATCTGGGAAATCATGTTCTGAAGTTCATAAAAATCTGTCCTGAGCAAGAATATCCAAAGTGAAGTTCAGAGGATGACCAAGTAAAGGTCATGAACCAACCTATCCATTCTGATGCTTCTGAGCTTTAAAGCGTATTTCCTTCTCACTGTTTCCATCTGAATCTCAGACACAGGGGACCAGGACAATGTTCAAGAGCTGAGATATTTGGAGTGGCTTGGGATCATTCTTGTGCAAGGCACAGTTCTTGTAACACCAGAGTTTTTCAACAGGATTGTGATTTTGAGAATGAGAAAAATTTGGGAAAGGGGTTCTGTCATTAGTAAAGGCCTGTTGACATTGTTAGCTTGTCAGTTGGGGTTCTTATTTTTAAACACGCAACCATTGCATGACTAATTTGACCACATTTGATTCCTGGACCCAAAGACCTTGGTTAAGAAAGCCTTTTTAATATCATGATCCTAAGAGATGTCATAAACATCCAAGGGACAGTCATTTTAACTACTTCAAACTCTCTGGGATTCATCATCGGGGGGGATGCCATAGTCTCTGGAAGCTTTCCACAGGAGCCCTCAGTGTCTGAGCAGAACTGTCACCTCTGTCGTTAGAAAGATAGAAACTCGCCTAGAAATAGATCAGAAGGAGATCATTTCAAAGACATCACAATGGAGTTTTCTAACTTCCTGCTAAGTGGATGTCTCTAAAAACGGATCTCACATCTTCTGCCAAACATCTGACACCACAGGAAACTGGAAATTGGGACAGCTGAGTATAGTTAAGGACTCCAGAGAACCGAAAACAAGGAAAAGAAACTTTTTGGTTTACTTTCCTCACTTGCCTTATTAAGTAGCTAAAGTACCCATATGTAAATAAAATTTTAATGCTGTTTAAACTTCAATACAAGAAATGCCTCCAATGAACTTGAAATTTGGTTCATTTTCTTCCTAATTTTGAACAAAGTATTAAAATAATAAGGTCTTTAGCCTGCTGTAAGCTAACTTTCAGACATTTGAAGAAATAACTAAACTGCACTCAAAACTCTCAGCCATTAGATTGGCATCTCTTCCACCCACCTGATTTTACCGTTGGAACCTGAGCTATTTCCTTCTTCATTTCTATAAATAAGAAACAGTTTGGGTTCTAAGGAGGGCTGTGACAGAGCAGAGCTAACCAGCTTATTTTATAATCATGCCCTGGAAGAGCAAGAGCTATTTCTTTGATTCTCTTTGTGGTACACTCTTACGTTAGACTGATAGATAGGATAGATAGATAATAGATAGATAGATAGATAGATAGATAGATAGATAGATGGATAATATACATACATACATGTATACATACATAGATACATAGATAGATACAAAGATAGATACATAGATTACATAGATAATGATGCATAGATAGATACATAGATAGATACATAGATAGACAGAGATAGGTAAACAGATTTAAAATAAATAAAGCAAAAAACAAAGACAGTGAGTATTGGATATTTTTCCTGTCACTTTGATAAAATACCTTGACAAAAGCATTTAAGCAAGAGGGATTTTGTTGTTGTTGTTGTTGTTATTGTTGTTACTGCTGCTGCTGCTTTTGTTTTATTAATTGGTTGGTTGGTTTTGGCTGAGAGTTTGAGTTTCCCACAGTGGTGGGGAAGTATTTATAGTCAGGAACCAAGGAGTGAGGAATGTTAGTCCTCAGGTAGCACTCACCCTTTAGGCTGCCCTGGGTCCAGCCCACATAATGATGGTCTTCGCACCTTCACTAAGCTAATCAAGGTAATTCTTTGTAGACATTCCTAACATCTCATCCTGTTTCCTAGCTAAGTCTAGATTGGTCAAGATGACCAACAAGATTAGCCATCACATAGTGTTTGCAATACCAAGAAAAAATACTTTTGTGGAATTACAGTGATTTATCCATCTAGTCAATTAACCAATCATGAAAACATCATCGACCATTTACTGCCTACAGAGAGCATGGAAGAATTTCTGACTATGATGGGGAACTAGGGAACTAATCAAATTTACAAGGAGTAATTTCTGTTCTTTATATTCTGGAAGATTGATAAGGATCAACCAAAAATATACTAATTAATAATTTAAATGGCATTGCAAAATTTCCTTTGAAAGAAAATGTTAAGGAATTCCATAATTGGGGACCTCGATCCAACCTGGGGGTCAGCAAATGTCATCCTTAGGATGACACATTTGTACTAATCCTGAAGTTGAAGAAGAAAGAGCACACCAGTCAGAAAAAGGACAAATCTAAAGCCTTGCGAAGTACTGTTGGCCTAGGCCCACAATATGCCCTATGAGTAGCCACGTATGGAACCCACATTGGTTAAAAAACACT
This sequence comes from Mastomys natalensis, assembly GCA_021653895.1. NCBI lineage: Eukaryota > Metazoa > Chordata > Mammalia > Rodentia > Muridae > Mastomys > Mastomys natalensis. The sequence continues at coordinate 25,788 of JAJTUV010002151.1, read as the reverse complement.
CATGCTTGTGGGTCTGTAGCCTCATCCCACACTCAGTTCCACCAGTCCAGTGAGATTTCACCACCATCACTGCTTAGACGCCTCCAAAATCTGAAATGTCTATCATATTCTTTACCTCATGCTAAACACATCTGCCTAAAACTTGTTCTTAAAATGATATCTTTATATCATGTGTTCGTGCTGGCATAACAAGCAACTATACATCAGGTAGTTTACAGTCGAAATTGATGTCTCACAGTTCGTAATGTGAGCAAGTTTATGCACACAGTGTCAGTGGGGCAAGTTTCATTCTGAGGTCTCTTATCTTGGCTCTTGGTTATCCCATATCCCTAAATGCCCAAAACTTTTTAAACAAACATAAAATGGCAACATCAAATGGGATATTTAATCACTCCAAGACTAAGTTCTCAGCACAAAGGAGATTGATTTGTCCTAGAGGGACAGAGGGCAGAGATACAGGACAAAGGTAGGAGATAGATAATGAGGTAGAAGGGGAAGGGAAGGGAACAAAAGACAGGGGAGTAAGGGGGCAATGGAGATGGATAAGGGATAATTGTCCAGAGTGGGTTAAGGAACTGTCTCTGGATAGAGGAGACAGTCATGGCACATAGGAAAATGGCAGTTTATAAAGGTAAAGGGGGAAACCCCACGATAAAATGAGGCGTTTGATTTTTTTTCCTTTGCCTTTTTTTATTGGTTATTTTGTTTATTTACACTTCAAACGTTATCCCCCTCCCCAGTTTCCCCCCACAAAGCCCTTATCCCCTCCCAGGAAATTCTCCTATTTCTACCACCCACCCATGCTGTACTAGCCCTGAGATTATAGATGCCAATCACTACAGCTGAGCTTTCTATGTTTTCTTTGTGCATTCTTGGCTCAACCCAAGGTTATCAAGCTTGCAAGTAACTTAATGCACTGAACCATCTTGTCAACTTAATACTTTTAATTTTATTTTAACTAATACAAAAGAGAGTAATAATGGGATCTTATGTTTCCTTTGTTTTATTTAATTAAAATAACATTAATCATTTCTCCCTTCCCTCTCCTTTCACCTTACCCTCTCTGGTGTTTCCATTCTTCTGTTATCTGCCTACCTCTTTCAAATTCATAGAGCCTCCTCTTCTGTAATATATATTTTTAAATATATGTAATATGATCTAGTTTTAAATGTATATAAAATATACATTTTTAAAAATATAATATATACATATAATATTTTATTTAATATATTGTATATAATATAATGAAATATATTTGTGTATTATATATATTTATTACATAGAAATGTATAAGTAAAAAGTATGTAATATATAAATATATATCTATATTACATACTTTTTACTTATATATATATACTGATATCCTGGTGAATACACAAACACACACACATACACATATCTTTGCTTGTACAGAGTACAGCATGGCATGAAGCATTTGTTGTATTGAGACCATTTACCCATGGAGTTTAAAGAATGGACCCAACTCCTGGAATATTGAATCACTAGCTGTATTGTGTTGTTTGAGAACTACAACAGTGTTGACCACTTGGTACTGGATAACCAAATAACTCTCCCTCTCTCAGCAGCTATTAATTTCCGGTAGCTATTCACTTAGCGTGGGGCCTATGAGACTTTCTCTGTCAGTGCTGGGATGTCGACTGTTGTAGGAACTGTTCAGGTCTTCTACAGGCAATGATGTTGTTAAAGTTTCATGGATGTGACTTCCCTGTCACAGCTGGAAAGCACTATCTCACAGCAGGCTTCTTGCTTCTCTGGCTCTTAAAATCATTCCACTCTCTTTCATGATTTTCCCTGAGCCTTACATTCAAGAACTTTGTCATATAGTGTATATGTATATATATGTATCTATGTAGATATGGAATTTTATGTGATAGATAGATGATAGATAGATAGATAGATAGATAGATAGATAGATAGATAGATAGATCAAAGCTGAGCACCCTACAATCATTGTTCTCTTTATTTTGACAAGTTATGGCTTGCTGTAATGGTCTCCTACTACACAAAGAAATATAAAAGGAAGGAAGGAAGGAAGGAAGGAAGGAAGGAAGGAAGGAAGGAAAGAAGGAAGGAAGAAATCCTTTGATGTGGGATGAGATCTACTCTTATCTAAGGGTATAAAGATGAGGATTTCCAATTCATTTAGGAAGGATACTGGTTTAGGAAAATGGCAGGCATAGGTTCCCCTCTAAGATCCATTCCCTCACTAGCCATCTGTAGTTGGATAGACTTATAACACCAGTTATTATTTTTCACCTCTCAAGCAGTACTTGAATTCAATTAGACAGCTATTGGTGGCTGCCAAGATACAAGTACTGCTATTGTTATCTTTCAGGGTATCTTTCCATGACAGCCATTGTTGCCATTCACAGGCATTGCAGGTAAGTAAAACTATTGATTGCTTTCTTTCCTTAGGAGCTTGCATATCACCCTTCTAGAACTATTAGAGCTGGTCCTTGTTGAGGAGGCTTTATGGTCAGTTCTAGCTCAAATCCTTGAAGTCCTCTGTTCAAAGTGCATGGTGACTTCAGCAATAGTAACTTTCCTTCATTTTTTTTTTTAGAAATGATAGCAATAACCCATTAGTTTCCTTTTTTAAAAAAAGTGGTTTGCACTTTGTTATATAGCCAGTAAGCCCATCTTCCAGGAGGTGGGTTCATCTACTCTGTGGCCCAGATTTTAAGAAAAACAGCAGTGAGCAGTGTTTCCTTCTTTCTTAGTCAGTCGGCACTACGTTTCTGATCACCAAAATGTGTGAGGTCTCCTTACCAGCAATGGTTCTCAGTGGACCCTGACTGATGTCTGTCATCTATTTCAATTCTCAACTGTTCACTTTAAGCTACAGTGAGATCCCACAGAGGAAGGGCTCTCTCTTCCACAAAATCCCCCCACACCTTCAGACACAAGTTAACAATAGTAGCTTGTCAGCCACATTTCTGACGATAAATTGGTTTTTACTACTCAATTCATCTCAATTATCATCCTAGGATTGCCTAAATAAGACAGGGAAATGTATTTACAAGGTTATTATAAAGGATGTTATAAGGATGACAGACATCTAGCCAGATCAAGGGGATGGATGAGACAAGGAAAGAGGAGGCACTCAAGAGTTGCCATGTGCTCAGAGTGAGGATCCTGGGTTTCAGCAAGTGGAATCTTGTCGTGTACTGTCCAGCGTTCCCAAAGAGATTAAAATGCCTTATATGAAAGACCTATGTGTCTCAATTCTGTTGACTGGACCAATGTCTTCATTAGATATAGCTAATGTAATATCTACATCATTTCAGCTTAACCTTTGTTAGAGCACAGGATCCATGCGCCCTGTTGCTGGATTTATCACCCCTAGCCTTACTTGTGCTTAAAAACAGAACCTGATGCCCTTTTGGAGCTCCATCTTTTCAGGTGCTTGTAATATTGAGAGTGATGGTACACACTTTTACTCTCAGCTACAAGAGAAGCTAGGTTGGGGAATTGCTTAACAGTGGCCTAGACAGCACACCAAGAACTGACGTCAGGAAATAAATAGATCAGATGATTATTGAATCCTCTGAGAAATCATGATGATGTTGTCTTCCTGTTAGAATCTACTAATTTCCAGTTCTGAAACAAATTTCATCGGACTAACTTCTTTGTCCCCCTACTTTCCAATACTCCCTGTCAAATCAAGACGTCAGAAACAGTCCTTTTGGATTCCTAGTTAAACTCAATGATACTTAATACTATTCTGCACATCTTCCATATTCTGTGTTAAGCATGATGTAGATATTTGCTTTTATAGTTCTTGCAGCCACTCAGAAGTGGTTGAAATATTCCATTGTCCTCACGTTGCGCATGAGCAAAGAAGGCAGTAGCGTAGCAGTGCTGGATGCGAGTTCAATCAGGCTACAGTCTGTGCTCCCTGTGAAACCTTCAAAAGAAGGGAGAAGAGCTGACATTTGACTTGGTTTCCAATTGCCAATGATGCCACCTATCATGCATAGGTAATGACTCCTTCACACACAAAAAAAATCACTGCAGGGTTCAGAAAACTTCTTCATTGTCACACTTCCAGAACTGCTAGATGTACATTACCACATAGAAGGGGTGTGGGGTGGTATTGAAATCAGAAATTTGATTGTAATCTTGGACAAATAAGAACAGATCTCTGCTGACTAAAATCAGGGGTTCAGAGAGCTTTGATTGGGTCCATATGTAACGATAAAAAAGATTAGAGGTCTAAAGTCCAAAGAGGGAAGGAAGCACATTATGTCAGGCTCAGAGTCTAAAGAGGAGAGATCAAAGGTCTCACCAATAAAGATCCCTTGAGTACCTTAGACACCAACCACTATCTACCATTATTTCCACATCCATTAACTCAGGCAACAGCCATGACAATGCCACTTATTCTTCAGGTGGAAGTGGACTACAGGCTGAACACAAAGTCAAAGATGGTTTGGGATAGATCAAAAGGATTTATGTGTTCCCACACTACTTTTCAGACAGTGACCTAGATGATGAGTGTAAACAAGTGAGCAAGAGAGACTTCCGTGGCTCCTCCCTTTAGTATATTGCATTTGGGATGAGGAGAGGAAATGGAAGGAGAATAGAAAATAACTCAACTTGAAAAAAATGATATCAAAAAAATAATAAACGATATCAACAAATCAAACTAGACCAGACTAAGAAGATAGATTTGGGTATTTTGGATGGAATACCATGAGATAGCCTGCTTCTCTAGGGTGGTGACATTTAAGCAAAAGCCTGAATAAAGGGAGGATTAGGATATAACACAAACCACATTTATTTTAAAGTATTCGCCTATAAAGGACAACCTTATCCAGATTGTTTTAGATATGCCAGCTTTGCTCATTCCAAGCTCTCTTTCCAACTTGATAATTACCGGTAATAAATAACTAAGGACCAGGTCCTTAAGAAATTGACAAGCCCTCCAGGGAAGCAGCTTCGAGCTCCGTCTTTCCTGAATGGCTGTGAGACCTGGGCAGGATAAAGGGGCTGTCTGGGCTATCAATCAGTGCAGTCTAGACAGTACTGAGTTATACAACAGGGATGCTGCAGGCACTAGCTCACTCCTGTTCTCATCAACCCTTTCTCTCCTTCCCTCTAACTCATTATTATACAGTTTTCACCTGGTGAGCCTTCAGATCTGTGCAGCTTGGCTACAGCACTGTGACAGACATTCTCCCAGCCAGGGCCTCCTTATCACACCCTTGGGTTTCCAAAAGAACCTAACCAGACTGAAGAAAAGCGTGACCCTGCCTCTCTTAGGGAGTCAGTCTTTTACATCTATCGATTCCATTGTAAATGTTTCTCCATCCAAAGAGCCAGGCCCAAAAATTAATTTGGAGATGTCCTCGGGGAACCGCATTTCTCGCTTGTTAGTTTTGCACACGCCTGGATCTCTCTTGGCGCATAGGCTACTAAGTTGGTTGTTTCTTCCCATCAGGCCTCAGTGAAATTCTATTACAAGAAAATTTATTCCTATTTTGTGGACTCCGCAGGCCAGGAAGGGAGTTTGATTTTCTAAAGTATACACTTTTATGTTGGATTTTCGAAAGCTATTCTTTTCCTAAATTATAGCTAATTTGTACAAGTATCCTTCTTTATTCAGTTTATTATAACATTAGCCTCAAATTGATGCCCTTTTTAGGCATAGCTGTCTGCCTTAGTAGAGTAGAAATTCTGAAGGTAGGGTTGGTTGGGGGTTTTTTGTTTTGTTTTTTGTTTTGGGGGATTTTTTTTTCTTCCTCCCAAACACTATTTCTCTATATGTAAATATAGAGAAATAATATGTAAAGTGAAACATATTTATTCCAAATTTCCTATTTAGTCTGGTAAGTTTTTGTCATGATGTGACCTGCTGTATATTTCCTTATCAAATGGATATTTCCAGATGGCATATCAAAAACCATCTGAAAACATATGTTATTTCAATTAGGTATGTCAAACCATCCAGCACAAGAAAACTCAAAGAGTCCTCTCTGGAAACCACTGGACCAGAGCTTATTCAGAAGGTAACTGGAACGTTGGCAGGGGTTCAGCTTTTCAGGGAGGGAAGAAGAGCCCTAATGAGACACAAGAAAACAAAAACCTCACTTACAGAAGCGGGAAACCTACTGGAGACCGTGGGCGGGAGAACGCAACAGATGCCCTTCTTAAATTAGGTTAGTTTACAGTGGATTGCAACTCCCGGGTTGCCTTAATGTGAATGAGTCTTGACATGATCCCTGGAACTTGGAAATTCAGTCTGTTATTGAGCAGTCGCTCTGCCATGGCATCTGCGTATTTTGGACACAGACAATGTATGCCTTCTGCAAGCTCCTCATTAGAAGTTGACATGAAAGCTGCCAGGTGTATAATTTGAGGCCCTTTCCAGATGTTTGGGGTGGCAGTAGATTGAACAATGATGGGAATGTGACATGTCAGTAATTGTTCTGGATTATCTCTCCCCTTAGCAAGAAAAGTGAACACCAATTGCTTGATTTTAGAAAATGAGTAGTGAGATATGAGCAATACTAATGTAGTTCAGGAAGAGAAAGGAAGCCTTTGTACTCTCAGAGCAGTAACTATGAATCTCACTTCATCATCATTAAATCTGACTTTTTAAAACAGTCTGTGTGGAATAGATCTGACCCACAACAACAGTCAAGCTTGCACTTCATTCCCCATTCATCCTGCCAGCTCTGTGGCTCAAAGGCAGATTTGCTGAACCTTGGTACTATTGACATCTTGTTTCTGATATTCCTGGGAAGGAGAGAGCTCTTCTGTGCACCAAAGAGTAGTTAGAAGCAGCCCTGGCCTCCAGCTACTCAATACCAGTAGCGCTTTCCCTACCATGACATAAAAAATGTCTCCAGATATTTCCAGGTGTCTTCCAGGATGGGAGGACTAAATAGCACTTGCTGAAGAACCACTCTTACAAGAATTTTGAAAAAGTGATTCCACAGTTTCCCATGGCAAGTCTCATGATGAGCCACAAACCTTTGTATCTCATTGACACCATCCAGATTAGAGCTGTCTTAATCACTAAGAAACTGTACCCAGGTTTTCCTCCTCTTGTTAATGAAACTGCTATTGAGACATAATTCTTGCCCATAAATAATATATGATAACGTTATAAAACCCTGCTTATTAGCAACATGATAGAGATAAATAGAGCTGAAACTGTCAATGTGATGAGACATCTCACAGTCCTTCCATCCAAGACAGAGCACAGCTAGTACTTCATTTTCTATTATCTAGTCAATCATAGCAAAAGCAAAGCATTCCACAACAAAGGACAAGTGATCATAATTCAATTACAAAATCTACCTAGGAACATGGAAATAGTGAGATTCATGAAAGAGAAGAGGTAACATTCAAGAGAATAAGGAGATCAGATGACCAAGTGATGTTGTAAACTGAAAAGAAATACTCGATGTCAAAATTCAATATAGTTAGCTGAATATATGAGGAGTGAATCTTGGTAATCTTTCTTTCTTCCTGTTTCTTTTGTATATACACACACATATAAACACAAGGATGCCTAACACTTGGTAGTTTTTCTTGGTAACATATTTTAACAAGAAGTTGGATTCCATTTTATCCTATGATGATTATAACCCCCAGCCCTCATCAGTAGAGTTCATTTTCTAGAACCTACTATTTTTCCAGTGTGTATATAATTGATTTTAAAATGTTTAATGTGCTGGGCGGTGGTGGTGCACGCCTTTAATCCCAGCACTTGGGAGGCAGAGGCAAGTGGATTTCTGAGTTTTAGGCCAGCCTGGTCTACAGAGTGAGTTCCAGGACAGCCAGGGCTATACAGAGAAATCCTGTCTCGAAAAAAAAAAAAATGGAAAAAAAAATAAAGAAAAACAAAATAAAATGTTTAATGTATCAGGAAATCCTTTCTAAAATTTTATTTTAGACTCATGAAGTATAAAACCTTCTTTGGTGGAGGGGAGTTCGTCTCTTACATCCTGCCATAACTTGGGTATGGTTTGTCTCCAGTCATCTTGATGTCAGAGATCTGATGCTTAGTAGTGTGGGGATGGGAAGGTACAGCTTAGTGATAGATCCATCAGTAACTGTAGCTACTGCCTTGGATGGGAATAGTGGTTGAGTTCCTTTGTGAAAATTGTTATAAAATATTGACCCTGACCACCAATTCTTTCTCTCTGGCTTCCTATCTAGAAATCTATCTGCTAATCCAAAACACTTTCACTATAACAATTCTCCATGAGGTAATACAGATAAAGGGCCTCTATTTGGACTTTCAGTATCCAAAATTTTATAGTTTATCCTCCATAGAATACAGTATCATAGCAATAAAACGTTAACTAACGCAGAGAGGCCTATTAGATTTCCCAGTATACAGCACTGTCAGATAATAACAGCAAGAGCCTGCGTTTTTATAGAACTGCTCTATGTAGGATTTTCCAATGTATTATATGAAGTGATTCTCTCAGGTACAAATGTCCTCATGTAACAACTGGAAAGTAAAGCTGAATTTTTTTTCAGGGCTATCTGGGAAGATTAAACACTTCTCTGGTTTCTATTTCCATCAGAAAACAATTCAACAACCTACAAAAATATTTGTTTTAATATAAAAGAGACACATTGGTTGCTAAAATTGTTCAGTGTTGTCAGGTTAGATGTTTTGTCTGAATGATGGAAGATGAGATTTTTTTTTAAATAAAGAAATGAAACAAACTATATGACATTTAGCATTGATAGGATTTTTTTTTTGTTTTACATTTAAAGTGTTTGTTGAAAGATATGTTTTGAGAATAGTAGCATTAAGCCCCCCATTTTCCAGCCCATGACTCTGCTTGCACTCCTGGAGGCCACTCTAGACCAGGGACCCCAGTCCAAACTGGTACTAAAGACCCAAGAGGCAAGGTTAGCACCTAAAACCCCAAGGCCACAAAGGCCACAAAAATACCCATCCAACAAAGATAAACTCAGAAATCAGCACCTAAAACTATAATAACAACAAAACTAGATGGCTAAAGGCCAGCATAAGAACACAATCAACCAGAGCCAGGGCAATATTGCACCACCAAAGCCCAGCTATCCTATTACAGCAAGCCTGGATATCCTAATACAGATGAAGCACAAGAAAATTACCTTGAATCCAATCTTATGAAGGTGATAGAATTCTTTAGAGAAGAAATGAATGCATCCCTTAAATGAACACAGGAAAACACAATCAAACAGGTGAAAGGAATTAATAAAACTGTTCAAGACCTGAAAATGTACAAAGGAGCCATAAAGAAAACAAAACTGAGAGAATTTTGGATATGGAAAACCTAAGTAAAAGAACAAACTGCAGAAACAAGCATTACCAATAGAATACAAGAGATGGAAGAAAGAATCTCAGACAAAGAAGCTATGATAAAAGAAATTGATACATTCCTCAAAGAAAATGTTAAATCTAAAAAGTTTCTGACACAAACATCCAGAAAATCTGGGACACTGTGAAAAGACTAAACCTAATAATACTAAGAATAGATGAAGGAGAAGATTACAAGCTCATAGAATCCAGAAGATATTTTCAACAAAATTATAGAAGAAAATTTCCCTAACCTAAAGAAAGAAATGCCTATAAGTGGACAAGAAGCTTACACAACACCAAATAGATTGGACCAAAAAAGAAAACTTTCCTGCCACATAATACTGTGGCAAAACACTAAATGTACAAAACAAATAAAGAATAGTAAAAGCCACAAGAGAAAAAGGGCAAGTATCATATAAAGGCAGACCTATTAAAATTACATACAACTTCTCAACAGAAACACTAAATGCCAGCCCAGACTACCTAACAAAACTTCAATCACCATAAATAGAGAAAACAATACATTCCATGATAACACCAAATTTAAACAATATCCACAAATCTAGCCCTACTGAAAATATTAGAAGGAAAACTCCAACCCAAGGAGGTTAACCATACCCAACAAAACATAGGAAATAAATAATTTAACACCAAACAAAACAAAAGAAGAAAAACACACACATGTACAAACACACACACACACACACACACTACCAACACGAATATCAAAATAACAGGAATTAATAATTATTGGTTTTTAATATCTCTCAATATCAATGGGCTTAATTTCCCAGTTTAAAAAAAAACACCACAGATTATCAGAATTGATGCAAAAACAAGAGCCACCATTCTCCTGTATACAAATACACCTCAACATCAAAGATAGACATTATCTCAGAGTAAAGGACAGGAAAAAGATTTCCCAAATGAAACTCAAGCAAATGAACTCAAGAAGCAAGCTGAAGTATTGCTTCTTGCCATTCTAATATCTAATAAAATAGACTTCCAACAAAGTTAATCAAAAGAGATGGAGGAGGACACTTCATACAAATTAATAGAAAAATCTACCAAGATGACATCTCAGTTCTAAATATATGTGCCTCAAATGCAAGGGTACCCACATTTGTAAAAGAAACATTACTAAAGCTTAAATTACACATTGAACTCCACACATTAATAATGGGAAACCTCAGGACCCCACTCTCACCAATGGACAAGTCATCCAGACTAAAACTAAATAGAGAAATAATGGAATGTGCAGATATTATAACTCAAATGGACTTAACAGATATCTACAGAAAATTTCACCCAAACAGAAAAAAATTATGCATTCTTCTTATCACCTCAATGAATTTTCTCCAAAATTGACAGACACAAGAAAATTAAAATAACCTTATGTATCTTATCAAACCACTATAGATTAAAGCTGGACTCCAACAACAGAAACAACAGATGGCCTACAAACTCATGGTAACTGAACAATTCCCTACTCAGTGACTACTGGATCAAGGAAGACACAAGAGAGAGAGAGAAAGAAAGAAAAGAAGGAAGGAAGGGAGGGAGGGAGGGAGGAAGGGAGGAAGGGAGGAAGGGAGAGAGGGAGGGAGGGAGGGAAAAAGGGAGGGAGAGAGGAAGGGAGGGAGAGAGGAAGCAGGAAGGAAGGAAGGAAGGAAGGAAGGAAGGAAGGAAGGAAGGAAGGAAGGAGGGAGGGAGGAGGAAGGAAAAAAAATTAGACTTTCTAGAATTCAGTGAAAATGAATACACAATATACCCAAACTTATGAGACACAGTGAAAGTAGTGCTAAGAAGAAAGTTCATAGCACTGTCTTCATAAATAAATTTGAGAGATCTCATACTAGCAACTTTACAGCACACCTGTAAGCTCTAGAAAAAAAGAAGTAAACATAGCCAAGAGGAATAAATAGTAAGAAATAATCACTCATGGCTAAAATCAATAAATTAGAAACAAAGAGAACAATACAAGGAATTAAGGAAACAAAAAGTTGGTTCTTTGATAAAATCAACAAGATAGGCAAACCCTTAGCCAAACTAACTAAAAGAAAAAGAATATTCAAATTAACAAAATCAGAAATGAAAAGGGGACATAACAACAGACACAGAGGAAATCCAAAGAACCATTTGGTCTTTCTTCAAAAAAACCCTGTACTCCACAAAATTGAAAAAGCTAAACAAAATGGGCAATTTTCTTGGTAAATACCACTTACCAAAGCTAAAGCAAGATCAGGTAAATGATCTAAATAGACATATAACTCTTATGGAAATAAAGCAGTTATTAAAAGTCTCCCAACAACAACAAGCCCAGGACTTGATAGTTTTAGTGCAGAATTCTACCAGATCTTCAAAAAAGAGCTAAAACAAATACTCCTCAAACTATTTCACAAAATAGAAACAAAAGGAACATGGCCAAATTCATTTTGTGAGGCCACGGTTACCCTGATACCTAAATCATACAAAGACTAAATCAAGAAAGAGAATTTCAGACCCATCTCTTTTATGAACATTGATGCAAAAATACTCAATAAAATACCCACAAACTGAATCCAAGAACACATTGAGAACATAATCTACCATGATCAAGTAGGCTTCATCATAGGAATGCAGGGATGGTTCAACTTATGAAAATCCATCAATGTAATCCACCATATAAACTGAAACAAACAAACAAACAAAAACATTATCATCTCATTAGATGCTGAAAAGATCTTTAACAAAATCCAACACCCCTTTATAAAAAAAACTCCTGGGAAGACGAAAGATACAAGGCACATACCTAAACCCAATAAAGGCAATATATAACAACCTGATAACCAACATCAAATTAAATGGAGATAAACTTAAAGGAATTCCATTAAAATCAGAGACAAGACAAATCTATCTACTCTCTCCATATCTATTCAATATAATACTTGAAGTTTTAGCTAGGGTAAGACCTTAGACTTACAATTTGTCCTGCCTACAAGATGTGTAGGAGTAAAAATTGCAACAGAATTTTAGAAAAGGGCCAACCAATGACTGGCCCAGCTGGAGACCCATACCATGATAGAGACCAACCCCTTCACTATTAATGATATTCTGTTATACTTGCAAACGGAGTTTGTCATAAGAGAGGCTTCACCCAGCTACTGATAGAAACTGTTGCAGAGACCCATAGCCAAACATTCGGTGGAGCTTGGGGACATGTGTAAAAGCTTGGGGAGGAAGGATTGAAGGAGCCAGAGGGGTCAAGGACACTACAAGAAATCCTACAGAATCAACTAACCAGAGCCCACAGGAACTCATAGAGACTGCATGGAATGCAGAGAACATGCATGGAATGGACCTATATCCTCTGCACATATGTAACAGTTATCCAGCTGAATCTTCATGTGAGATTTCTAACAGTAGGAACAAGGGCTGTCTTTGACTACATTGGCTACCTTTTAATCATTTTCCCATAACTGGGCAGCCTTGTCTAGGCTCAATAGAAGAAGATGTGTCTACTGCATCTTGATATGCCAAGACTAGTTGATATCCATTGGAGACCTCTCTTTTTCTGAGGAGAAGAGAAGGAGGGGTGGCTGGGAGGTGAGAAAAGAAGAAAGGACGGGACTTGGAAGAGAGGAGGGAGGGGAAGCTTAGATCTAGATGTAGAGTAAATAAGTTACTTAATTAATTAAAAAACAATAGTAGCATCAGGGGTCAAATAAAATTGAAAAACTAAATTAGCACAAGGCATATGCGTGTTCTACCCTCTTCTCCCATACATTGATATAAACGCTCTAAGTAATAAAGAGAAATTGTAGGAAGGTAAGAGAACAGATGCCATTTGGCCAGAGAAGAAATTGGTTTCCCTGGTTAACACTGGTGATGGTAGGACAATTACAGACACTGAATGTGTGGAATATCTAGCTATTGTCTAGCACCAGTTCATAGAGTCACTGCTTTTAATCCTTCCTAAAAAGAAACTTCCTAAATGACTCCTTTGAGCAGCAAACCCTGGTCAGTGTTGATAACCCCTGCTGAAATAAGACAGATGCTCTTCCCTTAGGATGGGCATGACAGGGACAGGCTTTCTAGACATGCTTAGGCAAGAGTGAACAACCTATGTCTCATGGCCACACATCATTCTCTCAACAACCCATGTATCCTAAGACACATGTTTAATGCTCACTGATATAGGAACATTGAATGTCGCAGAGAAAGTCATCTTCCCTCAGGTAATGAAGAGACGTCATAACAAGACAATTTTAGCACATCCAACATTCAGCACGTAGTCAAAAAGAAAAAAAAATCATGCATCATCTATCAGCTGTTCTAAAGTAATATGTGGTTTGACCAAAGAGAATTGTCCAAACTTGTTAAGTTTTCATAGTTACTGTGCACCAATTATCTCTGCATATTATCTCCTTTATCTCTGATTATGATAACAAGAATCCAGATATTTCTATAGTCTTAGCTCCTAAAGCTGAAGGGAGAACATGAACTCTTTTATGTCTTTAAGGTATCATTAAGGATACAGCAATAATAATACACTAACTGGCTCCTAGTGCCAGGGGAAAATGAATCTGCCTCTTTAAGTGTCTGGCACAAAACCATGAGTTCAGACGAGACAAGAACAGAGCCCAATAATAATGATGGGACATAAAATGGTGACAAGCTTTATTCTGATCTATGCAATGAGTTACAGTGAAAAAATAACCTTGATGTTCGTGGGATGCAGCTAAGATTTTATTTCCACTATGAAGTTTTTGCAGCACCTAGTCAAGCTGGAGTACAGATTTGGTTTGGTATTTGCTTTTCTCTGTGTTAAATTTAAAAAAAAAAAAAAAAAAAAAAAAAAAAAAAAAAAGCTGAATTTCAAGGAGCTCTGTGTGTGTGTGTGTGTGTGTCTTTGTGTCTGCGTGTGTGATCTGTTTACTACAACACTGTTTAAAGACTTTGGGACTTTCAAGAAAGCAGCCAACCTTCCTGAACCACCAACCAAAGAGCACCCATGGACTAGACCTAGGTCCCCCTGCATATAAGTAACAGATGAGTAGCTTGGTCTTCATGAGGATCTCCTAGAGCACGGGCTGTCCCTGAATCTGTTGCTCCTTTGTGGATACTGTTCCCTTAACTAGACTGCCTTTTCTGGCCTCGGTGGGAGAGGATATGCCTAGTCCTGCAGTGACTTGATGTGCTAGGGTGGGTTGGTACAGGGGTTGGGCGTTAGAATACCCCCTTCTCAGAGGGGAAGGGATAGGGAGAGGTGCTGTGTGAGAGGAGAGTGGAAGGAGGGGGCTGTGCTCAGGATGAACAGTGAATAAATTAAATAAATTTATGGGGACAAAAGGAAGAAAGCAGCTCCCCACCCCCAAGTAAAGGCATTGGAATTTAGAAACTACTTAGAGAGTGGAGGAGAAGGTTTTACTGAAAGTGTGGAGAATAATTTCTTAGCAAATTTTTAAATAAAAACAAATATGAAAACATACCTGTTTCCAATGGGGACTACTTGTCCTTTCTACCCAACCCATATGATTTCTCAGCGCCATGAGAATTCCTAGATTGACAAGATCTATCCAAACCCAGATTTTATGACAGAACCCACTGTATCTAAAATTTTTTTCAACCTCTTAATCCTACATGGCAGCATTCCATTCTTCCTAGAAAACCCCTTTTTAAGATTGTAGGTTCATTGTTCCAATATTTTAAAATCTTGCCACTTTTGAGTTATAAAGGACATGTTTTAATTTTCTCCCAGACTTGATAGCAGTATATCACATGAACAATTGAGAGATGTTTTTTTTCAATTTAGCTTCTAACCATACTCTTAAAATAGAGAATTGTATTCTTTGGTTTTTTTTTTTTTTTTAAACTAAGAGAATATAAAGAATTTCTTCAACCAAAAGAAGGATCCTCCTTACTTATTTTGTAATCATTATTGCAGCAATCTAAATTTTCTATTTCTTTTGAGACTACCTTATATTTCAAGATGAAACACTCACCAATCACATGTATTTGGAACCATCTCTAAGGCAACTTTAATTTTCATGCTATCTTTTAAAAATGGTTTGTTTCTCTAAATGACAAGGCAAGACAATAAAATTCATTTAAAATGTGCATTACATTGTGATTTGGCATCTCTAGAAATAAAGAAACGCTTAACAAGTGCCTGGAGCTTCATTACCATGCAGCATGTTCTATTCTTTTTCAGTTTTAACCTCTGCACTCTTGACATATCTGAAAAACAGGAACCAGACAAGAGGAAAACACAGAACAAATGCTTTAAAAGCTGAGCCTATCACCAAGGATTCCATCTGTTTTATCTTACATTATTGCAGCAACTGAAAGGCTCTGGGGAGCCTTACATACCTCAAGCTACTTCTTAACAGGTTGGGGCGGGGGGGGGGGGGTGTCACAAGGTTATTTGAAGAATCTTTGACAGAATTTTAGGGAAAAGAAAAGACTCCATGATACCTCTAATATTCCTTTCTATCTAAACATCCATGTACAAGTTACAATTTCTATTATAAAGTTTGTTTATATGGGAACCTCAAGAAATGGTGCCTTCAAAGCATGTCTCCCATCCTCACTACCACATAGGCCTCCTGCCTGTAACCTGCATACCCTCTGGCATCCAAAGCATCAGGTAGCACACACTCTCCCGATGCTCTTGTGCCGCACTTGTTCCTGTCTTCATCGACTATCTGTGAAAATTCTCATGGCCTTCTACAAACATAGTGGAATAGCTGGAATTCATAACCCCTCCCCTAAAAAAATTAAAATCCTCTTCTGAGATTGGACAAGGTTTTCTAAACATTGTTTGGTGAGAGCCCAAGCTACAAGCACATACAATGAAAAATCTAAAAAAAAAAAAAACAAACAAAACAAAAAACAAAAAAAACCGCAGTTTCAACAATGAGAATAAATCATATGAATATGTGACAAAATGCATAGAGATAAAAGTTAAAAGCATACCATTTTTTCTGTACCTTTGGATCCCATGCTCAGCTGAGATAAAGAAGACATAGGCTTCAATAGTCATGCCTAGAATCAAGACTGTTCAAGTCCTAAGGTTTCTTCTAATCTCCTTATGCCTTAGGGGAGAAAATGTAGCTAGATATCATGCAGCATTTAGGGTACATCCCTGTTGATATGGAAGATAAAAATACATATGTAGTCAGAAAAGGATGTAGGCAATAGATGTACAGAAAGAAAAGGGAAGGGGGGAGGGGGAAGGAAGGAGAGGAAGGAAGGAAGGAAGGAAGGAAGGAAGGAAGAAGAAAGAAGGAAGGAAGAACTTTATCAAATCTTTTCCATCAAACCTTATGCATTCAATATACTTATATAATAATACCATTGTCTTCTACTAGTCCTAAATATTTTTCTTATATTTTCTTTGTTATGTAAATTAATAAATACTGGAGATCTTCATGAATTATTTTCCCAACAATTGTACTTGGTAGAAAAAGGTATTCCATGTTAAACAATTCAGCCTTAAGTGTTTATATCTAGATGTGAGGTTTCTTCTGTACATTGCTAACCAGCTGGAAAATCAGTAATTATAAATAAGAAGACTATTAAATAAAGTATAATTATGCTTTAAAATATGTTAAATTTCAGCTTTGCTTAAGTGAATTTATGTATATGATATTCATTAGTTATTATTTTATTAGTCTTTTAAGACTAACTAGCAAGCATAGCTGCAATTATATAAATCTATCATATAAAAATGATAGCTTTTAATTTGTTGTTATGAATATAAAAACTTAAAGGCATAGGAACTAAGATGGTTTATGCATGGCCATCATGCCTGTTCTTTGTCTTTTGTCAAGGACTCCTAGTATTGTGTTGAACTCTCCAGTCCATGGGGGAAATCTTGCCAGTTCTGCTCTCCATATTACTCCTTTATCATCTCCTTGGATTCAAAGACAGACATGAATAGGTGATCTCCTTCTTCTTCAAGCTCACCAGCAATCAAAGGCATAAGGAAGAAGCCCTGTGATTCTCATCAGTAAGTTTGCAATAAAATTTTAAAATCTCTATCAGGGTACGTTTACAAATACCAACAAATCTTTCCTGCTCTTCTGCCAGTATTTTTTGACCCAGCTGAAAACTATGAAAGGTTATTCATATTGTAGTATGAAATACATATTCCATAAGTTATAAAAAAATAAAGTCATTTCCCCCAATGAGAAAAAAATAAAGAAGGAAAGGAAAAATAAAAATTACTCACACAAACAAAAATAACTTGTTGAGAGTTTCTGGAACATTACTCTTTTAGATATTAATTCTTTGTGCATTTTATAAAATGTATTTTTATTATATTCACCTCAACTGCTCCTCTTAACTCCTCCCAGATCTATCCTCACCTTCATACTGCCCTTAACTTTATGTATTTTGTTTTAAACATTTTATCTGCATATGTTGCCCATAATATCTCAGATTGGGGCTCTGCAGTGGAGCATGGTCAACTTATTAAGAGCCATATCATTAAATGAAACTAACTTTCCCTTGATCAGAAGCAAATAACTATCCACAGCTCCTCAGCTGTGGGTGTGGACTTTTGGACCCCTTCTCTTGCATGCTAGCATCTTGACTAACTTTATACTGATCTTCCAGTACCTATTTGTTTTAAATCTTTGCTTTCTGGATTAAATCTACAACACCAAAGAGACCTTTGAACATTGGAATAAACACTGTTTTACATCATCGTTTTTAGATTCTCGGGTCCTAGCTAATGGAGAAGACTCGTAACTCATGTTCTAAGTCTGCAAAGATCTTAATATATGTGATACATATGTAAGCTGCTCTGTAGTTAACTTTGTACACTTGACACAGTCTAGAATCTGAGAGAGGACCTCTGAGAGTGCACGTGGAGGGGTTAGGTTAATTACATTAATTGATGTGAGAAGACCTATCCATTATGGCATCACCATTTCCTAAGCTTGGACTTCTGTGCTAAATAGAAAAGAAGAAAGCTAGCTGAACATGCATGTACGAGCTCATTGCCCGCTTGACTGTGGATGCAGCTTCTTCAACTTCCTGCTCCCTTGATTTTTCTCCCAGTGTGAGACTAGAGCCTGGAATTGTGAGCCAAATAAACCTTTCTCCCTGTGTTGCTTTTGTTGGGCTATTTTTTACCACAGCAACAAGAAAAGAAACCAAGACAGCTGCTATTAATAATAATTTGCCATGATTAAGGAAAAAAATTAGGTAGTCCTTTGACTGTCAGGTTGTTATCCTAATGAAATGCTGTCAAGATAATTTTATTTTACTCTGAAGTGTCTCCATCAATTAACTTTGGCTGATTACTAGAACATTAACCTTGGTTGTCTTTCAAATCTGCTATTCCCAGAATGGCATGTAAATACAAATATGGTATCAAATAGTTTACTCTTTAAAATTCATCTAGTGGGTTTTTTTCCCCTTTATGCCCTGTAAATAAAAGTGAATGCCTTAATTATGAAAAACACAACAAGTATTTTCTGTGATCAAATAGGTATACCAGAAAAAAAGTGAAATAAATCTTAAGTCTTATGAAATATATAGACTCTATTTGAGTTTTTAATATCCATGGATTTGCTATATGATCGTGTAGAACTGTAAAATAATTGATCCAATAAATTATAACCTTTCTTGGTTTGGTTTTGACTTGTTATATCATAGTGATGAAACTCAGAGCCTTGTGAATGCTGGCATGTGTTCTACCATTGAACTACATTCCTACAGGTGTATTGTTAGTACTCGGAATAGCAGAAATGATACTTACAATATCTCCTTGACAAGGCTGTCAAACGCAGTCTTGGGAAGGAGAGCTACACCGGCATAATTTCTCACTATATTGTAAATCTTATTCTCATATCCATAGATAAATGTAGCTATCCCTCCTCATCAAAGAGGTCTCTCTTTGCAGTAAATAGAAATCCACAACTGGATACAATGCAAAGATAACAGAACATGGGAATCCCAGCACCAACCAACACATCTACATTATGCCTCTGACATCTGCAGCTCAAGGAGCATCGTGGAAGAGGGGAAGCAGAAAGACTGTAAAGAGCCAGAATACCAGGAAGTCTACTGAGAAACTCTCTCCCTAGAAATGGCTGCATAATCAAGGGTAGCACAGTGGTAATACCAATGGATATGTTAATAACTTAGAAGAGGGAAAAATCTCATGGGGTCCCACCCCTAAACAAAGAATTACAGGCAACTCTGAGAAGGACAATTAGCATCTCTTAGGTATGAGATCCTTTTTTGATTGTTTATTGCAGTCATCACCCCTGAAACCATATACAAATGAACCACAAAAATGGACTTAACAAGTTGTTGAGTATATGTGTTTGTACACACACACATACACCAATAGTAATCAAAGAAAAGGGGTCTATCAACTTGAGAGTGGAAGGAACATGGGAGGGGTCTAAGGGAGGGTGGCAGGGAGAGGATGGAGAGAGGACAAGGAGAGGGAAAACCAATGCAACTCTCCTTCAATTAAAATCATATTGTTTTCTTTTAGAGAGAGAGACAGATGGGGCAGGAGTATTTGTGCATAGATATACAGAAACTATGGGAACTCTAAAAGAATATGATCAGTTGATATTTATATATTTCATGATTTTCCAACCCTAAACAAAAATCTAATGACTGCTGTGAGAGGAAGCATTAGCATCTCCTAGAGGTGAGCAACTGCTGCTTCTGGGATGCTGAGCTTGGGAATGATGCAGAGGCATCGATTGGGTGATGATGAGATTTTGTTATTTATTCTCTCATTGGTTTTAGCGTAACTGTTCACTAATTAACCTCCTCCATCTCTCTTCTCCGTCCTCCAGTCTTTGTAATTAAATATAAATCCTTCTTTGTAATTAAATATAAATGTTTTCACTTTGTAATGATAAGAAAAAAAAGCTAAGTAACTTGATAACGTCTAGGAAGAAGGGACTTGATAGGAAAGGACCTTCTGAACTCATCATTTAATGAGCTAATAATTGTTACATTGTTTATGTTTTGGGTGTTTGCTTTATAGTCATTTTTTTTTGAAGTCAGAACGTAATGGTACATGCTTATAATCCCGGCACTTGGGAAGCTAAGGCAGAAGAATAGTAGCAAATGTAAACCCAGCCTGTACCCTATCTCAAAATAAAAGCTTAATAAAGTCACTATGTGCACTTTATACTGTGCTTTGAGGTTTTCGTCATGAATAAAGTGGAAGGAAGAGAGGAATAAAAGAAGAAAGGACTGAAGGTTGTCGGTGGCAGTTGCCTTTTTCACTGAGCTCTTACCTTCATGCCACTGTTGCTTACATTTTAGAAAGTTATTTGAACTATTATTCCGACGATCTCTCTTCAAATTTCTCAGAGACCTGTGTTTCTTAAAAGAAAGTAGAAACTGTTGTTTAAAATACATCTGTCGTTCCTGGAAACTCATCCAAATACATTTTAAATAATCATCTGTTCCTTTGAAAACTTATCTTCAAAGTCTCCTCTGAAGCTATAAATTTTGTTTTCCTTCTGTTGCAAAGCCGGGCACTCTGCATAGCAACTGTATTTTACTTGAAATGAAATGTATGCCCTGTGCTGTTGCTGGAAGCCGCCTGCCCATTTTGTGTATGGTATGAGGGCAGCTGAGGATTAGCTATGTGAGGTGTTAGTTTTAATTATTAAGTCTGCAATTGATGCCTATTCTTCTCTTCTTGTGTGGGATAAAAACAAGTGTGATCAAATTCTACTTGCCATCCTGACAGTTCGGTCTTCAGCTGTACTGCCACTATAAGAATGTCTCCTGGAGGTTTAGCTCCTGGGAGCTCTGGTTGAGTCTTTTGATACTCGTTCTAAAACATGCAGCCTGTATATGGAGTACGGTCTTCAAAAAAAAAAACAGTTGTTCAGTTATTCATGGAATATTATTTTTTTTATATCTCTTGTATTGAGTTTGCAACTACTTCAATGAGAATTTTTGTATGTATATTCATGAGGGATATTGGACTATAATTTATATATTTTTGTTGGGTCTACACTTGATTTCACTATTTCAATATTATTTGCTTTGTGAAGGAGCTTATTGTGGTTCTGAATTTTTTTAAACATAACTCAAAAAGTGTTGCTTGTTTGAAGGCCCTATAGAATTCTTGTATATCTGACCCTTGGTATTTTGCTTGTTTGTTTATTTTCATTTTATTCTGTTTGAATGCTTTTTAATTTTTTTTTGATTTGCTGAAAATAAAAATAGAGGGTCCCAAAAAAAAAAAAAAAAAAAAGAATGTCTCCTGACATTTCTGAAATTATCTAAGTTGACACAATTAATTTCCAATTGATCAGTGCCCCAGTTCAATCTCATAAAACAGTGAAGCTCCTGCACAAATTTCAAGTAGTAATTTCCTCCCCATATCCTATCAGCTCTATAGAAACCTAGTATTTTTTTCAATACCAGTGAAAAGTGATACAATGTGTTTCTTTCAAAGCGGCATTGGGAACTCATCATAGCTTTGCTTTGTATTGATATCACTTGCCTGGAAGTCTTTTAGATCAGCGTTCTAGGCGAACATACTTTAGATTGAGATTATATCATTCTGGATGAAAGAAGAGTATTAATAATTTGAAGGGAAAATAGTAACTGTGCAATATTAAGAAACTTTCAATTGTTGTTGGAATAAGAAATAAACGCCTGTGAGGACTCTGCAGAGGGAACTAAAAAGTTTTCTCTCACTGCAGAGTCATCCTTCTGCTGTGCCTTAAAGGATAGCTGGGATTTAAATGAACAGGAACAAATCCCAGATAGAACGGACAGTGTGAACAAAACCTCTTATACGGGAAAATCAATGATCACTCCAGCCAGCAGTTAACATCCCTGCTATCGAAGTAAGCATCTACCACCATGCAGTAAAATAATGCATTCATTGAGAAGATTTACCTAAAATGTCGATACACTTAGAAATTGCTTTGGTGGAAATTACCTTTTCTCGTGTACAGAGCTACAAAAAAAAAATGTTTTGTTTTTGTTTCTTTGGGTTTGAGGATTATGTTGTTCTTATCATTTCAACTCATTTGATCTATTACCTTTGACTCTTATCTTTCTGGGTGAAATATTGAAACACAGCCCCAATTTTCTCTGTCAGGTCTTTCTGATTATCTGAATATTTCAGTGACTGAGAGTACCAGTGCCAGCCAAACATAGCATCGTGTCCACTGTACTTAGGAACTACGAATGCATCCAGAAGAAAGTTGCACTGGTTGTTTATGACAGGGAGGTTTCAACTGTCGTTGAGAATTAGCAGACTGCTGTGGTTATCAACTTTCCCGATGCTGGAACCCTTTAATACAGTTCTCTGGCAGAAATTTCCCTGCCAAATCTATTTCAAATATTAGTGCAGCAGGAGGTCTGTGATTGGAAAGGGAAGCAGATCTAAGGTTGGGAGAGATGAGAGCCACAGCAGGTGAGAGAAGGAGGAGCAAAAATGGAAGTGGACATAAAGCAGTGTGACTTTAACCAGCTTTAGGTAGATATGAAACCACAAGGTTAGGATAAATGGGATAAATTGTGTAATCTGTGTTGGCATCTTACCATTATCAATCGGCCTTGAAATTATTGTGTGGGTATCTTGGGATTTGAGTGATGTGTGTTGTGGTGGCTGATTGCAGGGTGAACAATCATTGCATGGGACTAGCATGGACTGAGGAGAACACTGGAACTCTGGCCCAGCCAGAGAGCCTGCTGAGATGAGGACACCAGAATGGAGCCAGGTAGCCTGCCAGTGCTGGACTTAGTGTGGGAACACGGCGATGAGCTGGGAGCCAGCAGGACACCTCTTTTTTAATACCTCCCGCTACAGGTGGCAAACCAATGTGTTGGGCAAGAATTCACTAGAAATTTAAGATTATTAGTCTGAGAGTTAGAGTTTTATCTTTTTAAAGTGAAAAATCTGTTACACAGTTCCCTCATGTTCTGGTGACCCCCAACCATAGAATTATTTTCGTTGCTACTTCATAGCTGTAGTTTTGCTACTGTTATGAGTCGTAATGTAAATATTTGAAATGTAGACTATCTGATATGTGACGCCTCATGGGGGTTACGACCCACAGGTTGAGAACCATTGGCTTAGAGGCCATTGAAGGTGGACATACCCTCATTATTTGCTTTGGACTCTACTTCACAAGTGCCTTCCTTTGGGTTTAAAATACCATATTAAAAGATGAAGGTTATTAGGGACTTGTTGAGTTCCATTAAGGGAAAGATCCTTCCTCCTGCTCAAAAGGATAGAATCTAAGTTCTAGCTCTTGTGCTTAGAGGAGACATGGTACTCTATTATATCCCTGAGATTATAATAATAGATCTTATTATCTCCTTCTTTAAGAACTAACCCAGCTGGGCCAGCCAATCACCTGGCAAAGAGACACAGGAGTGATGATTCACCTCAAAACCTGCTAAGGAGATAAGAGGAGCAAATATCCCACTAATGAAGCAATGCAGCAGTGTATGTCCTTGAAGCCCCACCCCTGTAGTAGCTGCTTGTAGTGTGTCCGCCATGCAGCAATACTAACCTTTGCTTATCTTTAACCAAAAAAAAAAAAAAAAAAAAAGTAACTTTTCCTTTCCTTCTTTCTGTCTTATATTTGGATACTGGCCAAAAGCCCAAATCAGCTTTCCCTGACACTCTGGAATATATCATTCTTTTTCTGAAGCTCCTCTCGCTCTACCATGCAGCTGCTCACTCCCCACCCATGCTGAACTTGCTGGCTCTCTTGAATCGTGACTCTTCACCACCCTCTGCCTGGCAGCTGCCAAGGCCACATCTTGCAGATTTTCTTTTAAACTCTAATAAAATCATCCTCAAGGTTCTTTCCTATTTCTGAACTTTCAAATTACTTTATTAATGGAACTAAGAACCCAAAATGGGTTATTGTGGTGATGGCTCAGTGCTTCAGAGAGCATCCTGCTCTCTCAGAGGACTGCAGTATGGTTCCCAGGTCTACATTAGGTGTGTGCAAGCGTGCGTGTGCGTGCGCGCACACACACACACAGACACACACACACACAAACAGACACAGACACACAGAGATACATATAGAGTGACACACACATACACAAACATAGGCACACATAAATTTACCCCAAACCACTAGAGACATATAAATAAATAATAAAAATAAATCTTAAAGATAAAATAAGCCCCAAAGAACCCCAGATTTCCCCGATAACGCTACACATCCCAGACTTTCTTTGGTCCAGCTCAGCAGCTCCATAACACCAGGGCTTATGCTTTGTCCATTCAGTAATGTAAGTTCCATTTCTAGAGCACAACCTGCTAAATTGTCTGAGTTTAGAAATGTTTACCGGGTTATCGCTTTAGTTTTTTATCTCTGAACATGACATACGGAAACCTAAGGACATTCCTGAGTGTGGCTTCTATTCATATTCTTTAAATAGTATACTGTTTCAAAGAGACAGAGCTCCTGGGCATTGTTTCATCTATATAGTGATCTAACTTTAACTGTTTTTAAATTAAATACTGCAAATCTGTAAATTCACACATAAGATTCATTTGAGAAACAAAAAGTCCTGATTACAACCTTGTGTCACATGGTCTGTTTGTCTGATGCTTTAGTGGGCTTAGTTAAATGGCTTTTGCTCTCTCCAAAGTGTTCTTTTCCCTGTTGTGCCTTTTCAGCACATTTCTTCTATTTTCTTAAACTCCCTGAATCTTGAAGATATTTGATTTTGTGTATCTTCCATGAAACATAATATGCTTCCTATTTAATGAGATGAGTATAGAAACTTTTTAAAAAAATGTGTGTCTAGAGTCAAATGGCTCAAAACATAAGGTTTCCATTGCTCCGATAAAACACCATAACTGAAACATCTCAGGGAGGAAATAGTTTATTTAAGTCTCTAATGAAATCTCAGGTCAGATACTATCACTGAGGGAAGTCAAGGCAGGAACTCACATGAGATCAGAGACTTGTGGGTGAGAACTAAAAGCAGAGGCCATGGAGGTGTGCTGCTTACTGGCTTGCTTCTCATGGCTTACTCAGCCTGCTTTCTTGCATTATCTAGAACCACCTGCCCAGGGATATCATCTCTCCCAGTGAGCTGTGCCCACGTATGTCAATCACCAATCATGAAAATACAATACAGGTTTGCCTACAGGTAAATCTTGCAGAGGCATTTTTCTCAGTTGAAGAGTCCCTCTTCCCAAATGACTCTAGCTTGTGTCAAGGTAATAGAGGACTAACTAGCCTGCACATCAAGTTTCTATTAAGAATCGGAACTTGAGGCCCCGGGACTCCACCGCTGCCCACCATTTTGTCCACATAATGGCGCGACCAACGTGGAGCTCCGAACAGCCACGCAACTACAGACAAGCTAGCCGAACAGCCGTCTCTCAGACAACCACCAGGACCCACATCTTCAAGCAAGCTAACCAGGCCGCCAAGTCTGCTAAACAAGTACCGTAACCAAATCTCTTCCTCGGGGTG